>OVBE01002017.1:0-32839 GCA_900406425.1 Iberis pinnata | reverse complement strand
CCTAATAGGGCTAAGGTATGCGTTTATAGGTCCTAATTGTACATACCTTATGATAGTAAATGCTCACTTGAATAATGTAGAGACCGCCTTGCTTCTTTGTCGATTAAGAAAGTATCACNAAGAAAGTATCATAGGGCTTTGGGTTACACATTAAATGATATCACAAGGATTTCACCATATTTGTGTATGCATAGGATACATCTACAAGATGAATCTAAGACTTATATAGAACATCAGAGAAGGTAAATCATAGACTGAAAGATGTTATTAAGAAAGAGATAATGAAACTTCTAGATGCATGAATTATTTACCCTATTTCTGATAGTAACTAGGTTAGTCCTATGCATGTAGTTCCTAAGAAAGGGAATAACAGTTGTCAATAATGAGAATGATGAGTTTATTCCAACTAGAACTGTTACAGGTCATAGGATGTGTATCGATTACATGAAACTGAATGCTGCAACTCGCAAAGATCATTTTCCTTTACCTTTTGTTGACCAGATGTTTGAGAGATTGGCTAACCACCCTTATTATTGTTTCTTAGATGGTTATTCAGGGTTTTTTCAGATCCCAATTCACCCAGATGACCAGGAGAAGACGACATTCACATGTCCATTTGGTATATATACTTATCATAAGATGCCTTTTGGACTGTGTAATGCCCCAACAACCTTTTAGCGATATATGGTTTCCATCTTTACTGACCTTATTAAAGACATCATGGAATTATTCATGGACGATTTCTCTATCTATGGATCTTCCTTCGATGTCAACCTTGCTAACTTGTGTAGGGTTCTTCAGAGATGTGAGGAGAAACATCTAGTGCTTGAAGTTTATAAAGCTACGATCAAGATAATAACTAACTTGCAAGCACCCAAATGCATCAAGGATGTTTGCAGCTTCTTAGGTCATGCAGGTTTCTACAGAAGGTTCATTCAAGACTTCTCAAAGATTGCTAGACATATTACAAAGTTGTTGTGCAAGGATGAAGTTCGAGTGAGATGATGATTGTCAATCCTCCTTTCTAGCGATCAAAGGAGCTTTTGTAAGTGCTCTGATTGTCCAACCACCAGATTGGGAATTATCTTTTGAAGTGATGTGCGATGCAAGTAATTTTGTTGTGGGAGCTGTTCTTGGACAATGAAAAGATAACAAGCTCCATTTCATTTACTATGCCTCTAGGACTCCTGATTTAGCTCAACGCAATTATGCAACAACTGAAAAAGAGCTCCTAGAGATTGTCTTCGCTTTTGAGAAGTTCAGATCCTACTTAGTGGGATCCAAAGTAGTAGTCCAGACCGATCATGCGACATTGAGGTATCTTCTTTCTAAAAAGGATGCTAAACCCTGATTACTGTGTTGGATTTTTCTTTAGCAAAAATTCGATTTAAAGATCAAAGACAAGCGACAATGATGTTCCCATTGATGACTCTTTTCCAGAGGAATGCCTTTGTGCTATCAGCACAATAGTGGATAAGTATATTTCTATCCCTAGAATCAATAAGATTGATTTGATTACTCCTTGGTTTCGTGATTTTGCTAACTATTTAACAGCTGACGTTGAACCACAAGACTTTTCAGGTTATTGAAGGAAGAAATTCTTAAGGGATGTCAGACATTACTATTGGGATGAACAATATCTTTACAAGCTTTGTAAAGATGGTATGTTCATAAGATGTCTGCATGAGAAGGAGATTCAGAATATTATGTACTCTTGTCATGGTTCAGATTATGCTTGTCACTTAGTTACATTCAACACGGTTTCTAAGGCACCCCAAGAAGGTTTATGGTGGCCCACTATGTTCAGAGATGCTCATGACTTCATCTCTTGCTATGATTCATGCCAAAGACAAGGGAACATCTCAAAGCGGAATGAGATGCCACATAACTTTATTCTTGAAGTAGAGGTCTTTGATGTGTGGGGAATCAACTTCATGGGTTCTTTTCTTGTTCATCATAACAACCTTTATATTATAGTTTTTGTTGATTATGTGTCTAAGTGGGTTGAAACAATTGCTATCCCCACTAACGATGTGAAAGTTGTGCTTAATATGTTCAAGTCTACGATTTTCCCTATGTTTGGTATTCCTAGAGTAGTCATCATCGATGGAGGCACTCACTTTATGAATAGAGTCTTTGATGGATTGCTCAAGAAGCATGGGGTGAAGCATAAAGTCGCAACACCATATCACCCTCAGACTAGTGGACAAGTAGAGGTTTCTAACAGGGAAATCAAATCAATCCTGCAGAAAATAGTAAATGGATCTAGGAAAGATTGGTCTTTGAAGCTAGATGATGCTCTATGGGCTTACAAAAATACATTAAGGACCTCTCTAGGTACTACTCTTTTTAACCTTGTCTATGGTAAAGCTTGTCACATACCTGTAGAATTGGAGCACAAAGCTGCATGGACTGTCATGTTGCTGAACTTCGACATCAAGACCGCAGCATAAAGGTGTCTCATTCAACTCCATGAGATTAATGAGTTTCGCCACTTAGCATATGAAAACTCCAAGATCTACAAGGAAAAAACCAAAGCTGCACATGACAAGAAGACCATTCCAAGAGATTTTCAACCAGGTGACCACGTATTGCTCTACAACTCTCGATTGAAACTATTCCCTAGAAAAATGAGATCTAGGTGGTCTGGACCGTTTTTCATCAAGGAGGCAAGACCTTATTTGTGCGGTTGTACTCAACAATCGCCAAGGTAATGATTTTGTTGTCAATGGTCAAAGGCTTAAGCCTTATCTAGCTACTTCATAGATCATGGAAGAATTTGAGATTTCTCTGGTTGATCCAACCCCATCTTAGAGGTAAGTACCGTCAAGCTAATGACGTTAACCAAGCGCTGAGTGGGAGGTAACCCATTATTTGGTGTTTTTAGTTTAGTAGGTTTTACTTTTGAGTCATTTTAGATTTTAGATTACAAATTTGTAATTTTTAGTTATGAGTTCAAAGTGTTTTAGGGAAGTTCAGAAAATGAACAAATGGTCAAATGTTCATATCGATCGATCCATTTAACCAGAGACCTACGTGCAAAAGGATCGATCGATCCACCAATGTCCAGGTTCCAACAGAAGAAACATATCGATCGATCCGAATAAAACAAGGAGTTACATAAAAGGGATCAATCGATCCCTTCAGAGATCGATCAATTGATCTCTTCAGAGATAGATCAATCCCTCGTCCAGGTTAACCAAAATTTACTTAAATTGAACCAGATTTTAGAAATCAAACCGGGTTTTAATTGATTTGAACTGATTCCTCCTTCCCCCTTACCCTATTTCGCGAAAAAACACCTTCTTCCACCATTCCCACTTCATCTTCTTCCCATTATCTCTCTCAAAAACCATAACTCTATCTCACTCGATTCTTGTTCGTGTTTAACGATTCTTAAGTCTATTCCACCAAAATTCTCGAGCCTTCTTCGATTCTCTAAATTTTTTCGATTCAAGGAAGGTATGGGTCTCTAATCCTCTCTTTTAGATGCAGAAATTAGGGTTTGTTTGGGGATTTCGGGTTCTAGTTGATTTGAATGGTGAATTAACTCCCTAGGATGCTTCTACACTCTCTTTTGAGCTTAAATCAACATATGCATTATGATTTTGTAAGAATTGAGTTGGGATTGTAGAATGTTAATTTTGGGTTTTTAGTGTGGTTAGGTTTCGGGTTTTTGGAATTGATTGTGTTTCAGTGAGTTAAAAGAATGGTTTAGTAATGAGTTTTGATTGCTAGTTGTCTTGGTTTGGATTTCATGAATTTTAATTGCAATTTCTGTGTTCATGTCAATTGAATTTTGAATCTTTGAAATGGTTCTTAACTTCATTCTTGCTAATCTTATGTTAGTATTGCTAAAATCATTGCTCACCATTATCCATGATTCATTGATGATTTCACTAGAATTGCTCTTAGATTTTTGGAATATGCTTGTGCCTTGGTTCTTTGAAGTATCTTGATTCTCGCTAATTGAAATTAGTATTGCTCGATCATTGCTTAATACTTCTTGGAATGGCGACTTGTATTGTTTGGATCAATTGATTTCTTGACTAATTTTTCACATGTGATTCTTTCTAATTGTGAAGTCAGTATTGCTCGATCAATGTGGATTAAATGGTTTCTTTTGCATTTGATTCTTGTTAACTCTTATTATTAAAAATGCTCGATCATTGCATAACCATTCACTCGTTTGTCTTGACATGATTTAACTGTTAACTCTATCTTGAGTCTTTTCTTTGCAGAATGGATCCAGTCGACGATGATCCCATGTGATATGTCGGTTTGGAGGATGATCCACCAATAGACAAAGGCACAACAACCCTCTCAAGAACCACGAAGCAACCACAACCGCACACAACTCGCTCCGCCTCAATTGCTCCTCCACAAACTAAGAAGAGAGCAAACACAAAGGAGAAAGGGAAAATAGTAGCAAGTAGCAATGCGAACGATGAGGAGGACGAAGAAGAAAAACCAGTCATCGATCCCCAGTACCAACAGAAGCCTTGGTCTAGCACACGAAAGACGCGGTTCAACAATTACCGACTTGATTTTGTAGTCTCCCAACTCAAGAGTAGCAAGGGTTGGAAGGAGAAGAAATTCACTAACAAATGGGATCAATTTGACTCCATCTTTTACAACGCTCTGTTGAAGAGTCAGATGGATCCCATTCGGTTTGCAGATCATTCAGCTTTGATCGCACTAGGAGTGGATGAGGACGTTTGTAGTTGGGACCTTCCCCTTCCAGGCTTACCCTCTGTATCTCGATCTAGCGAGGCAATTATTCGCCTCCTTTTGTATCTATAGCTGATAATAAGATTTTTACGGTCAATCCCTATATACTATCTTTGTCATTGTAGTAAATAGGTTTTCAATCCAAATGGATGATGCTATTATCCACTCTAGATGCAATCAGAACTATTGATTCAAACCAAGTAAGAAAAAGGGGGTTACTAACAATTCCTAAACGATAAAAAACAAACTAAAAATAAAAAAGAGCATCAGAACTAGCATGCATAAGTAAATAGTTAAGGGTAAACAACAAGTAAAATAAAAGCAGGATAGAAGATGGTACTAAAATGCAATCAGGAAGAACAGTTCCTAAGGATGGGGGTAGTTGACATGTGATCCTCCTTGAACTTCCTAGACGCCTAACATACCTCAAACAATGAGCTAATCCGTAGACAACAGATTCATAAACAACCAAATTCAATCCCTTGACAAATGATCTCAACCTAAGTAATATCCAGACCTAACTCTCATTAACGGAACACTACCTAGAAACCATGAAGAAACTATCTGCTAAAGTCAATAAACACCCTAAACATCCAATCCTTAGGGCTAGGTTTGTAAATCTATGAAAGCACATTGTCCAGACATTTCATTAAACACCTTTTGGGTGCGGAAATTTCTAATATCATATTTCAATTGATCAGAGAGAAATAAGCATAAAGAGCAGTGAAACAAAAGAGATCTATGAACAATCAAACTTAAGCATCTAGGAGAAACAAAGGTTCAACACCAGTCTACTCCATACTCAAAAACCTAGGTTACTACTCACTACTCATGGCAACTCTGAAATCAGAAGCTCGGAATACAAAACTACTAAACAAAACATTAGGATCTAAAGTTAACACTTAAAAATAGTAAGAACAACAAAACAGAAAATCAGAAGATGATGATCAAAAGCTAGAAAATCAGAAATCGGGAGGTGACGATCAAGAACCAGTAAGAACATAAACCCAAAAAACAATGGTGACCATAAATAACATGAACATAGACTATGAAAATGGTGATCAAGTGGAATAAGATCAAAAACCGTAAATGATGATCAACTTACAAAACGAGATTAAAAGCATGAAATAGAAGATCAGTATGCAGAAGATAAGCTTAAAACCTAAACTAACCATGAAAATGAAGAAATCATAAGCAAAACATAAAATTCATAAGAAATCTGGGTTTGATCAACAATGAACATTCAAAGAGAAAAATAGAGAGAAAACCTCAAAGAAAGATACAAATAAAGCTTATGTTCAAATAGAGGCGAATTAGAGTTTATATAGTGTTTTAAGAAAGCCCTAAAACCACTAAAAGACAAATAATTAAAAATGTAACGATTTAGCTTGATCTTTAAGTCTGGCTCGAACTGGGGTGGAGTTGAGCTTTCTAAGGTGATCGAGCCCAATTGGCAAGTGAGATCGATCCGAGATCGAAGAGGATGTGGCTAATACAAAGCTGGCCAGGTTGAGGCGGCACTAGCTGAGCTCGAGGCCGTTTGCTCGAGGCCTTTTCAAGGCTAGGTCAAGGCGAAAGGAGAGTTGGTCAAGGAAACTTTGTTCGAGGCGGAGGGAGAGTTGTTCGAGAAAACTTTGTTTGAGGCGGAAGGAGAGTTCGTCGAAGCAAATTTGTTCGAGGCGGACGTGTGTGGTCGAGGCAGAGTTGAAGCTGCTCGAGGCCGAGAAGACGTTGTGTTCGAGGCGCGGCTCGAGCCTTGGTCGAGTCCATCTTGGCCATGATCAATTTGGGATTTTTTCAGGGTTGGCCTGGTCCTTTCTTCTCTTTCTCCAAAATTGTCACATTGTCGTGAAAACTTTCTAAAAACCTGAAATATCTCCAAAATGCACATGTATACAAATGCTAATGCGAAATTTCCTAAAAATGAAAATTTACTAAGAAATTCCTATGAATGCAACATGTTGATATTTAAATAACCCTAAAATGATGGTAATGACTTCCTAAAATATGTAAAATGCAGAGACATCAACTCCCCAAACTAAATATTTGCTTGCCCTCAAGCAAGTAATTTAGAAGCCTGGAAGAGAAGTTTGAAAATGGGAACTCGAAACCAAAATATAGCTGATAAAATAGGGAATATCAATGTCCAGGTTACAAACTCTAGAGTGCAATCCTATCTCATCCTACTTAAAAATTTTAGTCATACTTATCAAAGTTCAATTCAGATCAGTTCCAACTTACACAATGCAGTCAAATCCATTTATCTCTCTAACATTCATTAAGAAGAAACCGTGTATCAAGTCATGCACATTCATTGAACTTATTTGGTTAAAGGACTTGTTAAGGGACAAAATTTCCCCTTGATGCATTGGTTAGTAATTCAGAACAGGGATCTCTCGAAAAGGGAACGAGATTTAGCATAACGCTAAAGGTTAGAACACTTAGATGCATATAAGAACAAAATCCCATCTACCCGGATTCATTGAAACTAAAATTTTCCTAATTCTAAACCCAGTAGGAGACCCTAATTCTACCTTTTAATGTTCGAAGTGATTCGCATGGTTCACATTCTTTCCCTTTTTCATCTTTTCTTTGACAATTCTTAGGGGAGATTTCTTTCTTTATCAATTTCTAGTGGATTGGAGACTCTCTGATTTTAGCACTTATGGTTCCTGATTTTTTTGCATTTTTCACTAACTTCTTGGGTTTTAACCATTTTTCTTAGTATTTCCTTTTTCTGCTTGTGCACAAACCATACTTCTCATATCATTTCGCCAAAACCTTTACTAGACTATTTTGTTTTCTTCTCTTTTTCATCCCCCCCCCAAGATTTATAATCATTCCCCTTTCTTTTACCAGATTCCCAACACGTTTTCCTCTTTTTCAAACCAACCCCAATACCCAAAATCAAACCCCACCTAGTCTTATCTAGTCCAAAAAATGTGAACAAGAACTACATGAGATTCCATTCCTATCAGTTTGAACCTAACACTTTCTACCAAACTCATTCCATAAAAAGTCTTAACACTCACTAATTCATAAATGGCTTGAAAGAAGGCAAGGTTCAAGGGTGGGGAGGCTATTTGGATTAACAAGAGTGGTAAAATGGTAAAAGATAATCCAAATATGTATATGCTACCCATGAGTTCGAATCCAGCACATAAACATGATAATTAAATTTCAATTTAAGGTTCTAATAAGCAGAGATAAACTTCATATCACAACATGCTTCAGAAAAAAAAAGGATCATGCAATTTCACATTTCAAGTATGGTGCAGTCTTACTTCAGATTTAATCAGAATGCATTAGACAACTAATAACCGGGGCATTGACACTACCTAAGGAAACAACATACTTACCAGGTTGCTATCATCCTAGTTTCCTATGCAAATGAAAATGAAAAACTTAAATACAATCCTAACAACCTAAAAGCAACTACATGATCACTCTATTTTTATAAAATGTTTTTCATTTTTTTTTTCAAATTTTATGATTTTTCTACGCCTTAGATGACACGCGTGATTGGAGTTTAAGAAACATAAACAAAAACTTCATTAGATAAAAGGCCCCTAAATCCTCCCCCAAACTCAAAGTACACATTTTCTTGTGTAATCCAAATTTTCAGGAGAACTTTAGGGTGAGACAGAAAACGAAAGCATAAACACACAAAAACATAAAGTAAAGACAAATAAAATTCAGTGGATGATATAATGGTTAGTTGGAGATGGACCTCAGTAAGGGATGAAGAAGGTGGAAGAGACGTAATCATCCATTGTCTCTGCAGTGTAAGCTGGGGTAGGGCCTGGTGAGTTAGGTTGTTGCGATTAAAAGCTTGGTCTGCTATCAGCTGCAGAGTCGTCCCTTTCGGAGTTTTGCCTCTTTCTTCTTGGGATTGTTGTGGGTTCATATGAGGAGTGACGTGTTGGTTATGCCATGCGTGATTCCCTGAGACCAATAGTGGTGGAACGACTTCGTTCTAGAGTATCTCGAGAAAGAGATTTATGTTTCCCAGAAGATGTTTCCTTGTTGACCTTCAGAACAAGCTTCTTAATTTGTTGGTCATGTCCTTGAACTTTTGCTTGAAGTACCCATCTTGGAACTTCTGCCATTTCTGGAGCTTTCCAATGTTTTTGCGAGCTTCAGCTAAGCTCTTTCCCTTCCTTGTTGTCGAGTGTCGTCAAAATAATAACACTCCGGTTACTCGATCACCATATCACCTGAAGCATTTTCTCTCTTAGAAACTAAATAAGCAACTATCCAAGCATCTGCTTCATTCCTTGAACCATATAGTACATCCTCGTCTGGTTAGAAGTTGATGTTTTTCTTCTTCCTGACGGTGGTGACGAGAGTGTTTGGGAGTAACAATAGAGATTCCCCCAAACACGGATGTACAAAGTTGTATAGTTTTTTATCCATTGGTCCTTCAAAGAAGCGTGCCTTCTTCAGATAATTAGGTGTATCCACCTTGGTGGAAGACGATCAAATTGCAGAGGGACTCTGCAGGCTTTGAGTATAAGGGTTATTAGTCCTCCAACGGTCAAGTCACCCTTTCTTTTCTTCTTGTATAATCCTCTTGCCCAATCCTTGTATCCCATCATTCGCTTGATCATTACATGAAAAAATCTGGAGTTAGCTCTGTTCCCACGCACCACTTCACCATCACAAGTCCGCCTGAGAAGAGGTTTCAGCGACAAATCGAGTATGCCTAATTTGCCTTCATTGATGCACCCAGTGATGTTTCTCCTAAACATTGTGTTTACGACAGATTTGTGGCAGTATCTCACCTCTGGACTTCTGATGCATACGCTCTTCGATTTCCCCGAATCATATTCCCTGACCCCTATAGTCTGCCATAGCGCAGGCAACTCGTTGTTGGAAAAATCTTGGTTTATCTCCTCCCCCTTTGGGAATCCAAATACATTATCCATCTGAGCTATCATGATTTGATAGTTATCTCCCCTTATTGAAAACGTAATGTATTTGGGGGAGACTTCTTCATCATGATGAACCTGAAGGCCTGCTAGAAAATAGCAAGTTTCCTCTTGGTGGCATCCGAATGAGTTGCCATGGACGTATCTATTTTCGCCAAGGTAGGTGACGTCGTGCTCGATCCCCAAAGCTTCCATTGTATGTTTATGCGGGAACCTTGTCCCCTTGAAACCACGTGAAAACAAAGTGGCGATATACCCCGATGCTGCATCATGTTGGTTTAATTTTTCAGGAACTTTTTTCTTGAACTCAGTATACATGTGCTATGAATGCATATTTTCAAACTCGTATTGAATCCCATAAACATCTTTATCCTCTTTATAGTCAGGGTCTTCACTAATCTCATTGTCATTGAGTAGCATTGGTTTCTTCCCCCTTTTTATTCCTTCTTGAAAACTCAACTTTATTTTTTTCATAGCTAGCTTCTGCTTAGCGGTCAGCTCGGGTTCTGACTCTTCGATCTCCATGTTGTAGAATTCATAAGCGTTCTACATTCTTTGAAATTTTTCGGCAATTTTTCGTGCTTGCTGCTTCCTTGCAGTGAGCACTGGGGCTTTCTCCTGTGTTTTCGTCTCATCGATTCGGACAGTTTCCCTAGTTCTTTGGAATTTCTGAGCAATGCTTCGTGCTTGTTGTTGTCTTGTTGTGAGCACTGGGGCTTCTGGAGAGATCTTTGAAGAAATCTCTATATAATCCTAGGAAATATTGTGGGCTGCTTCTTTCCTTTGGAATTATCAGCAATTCTTCTAGCTGATGGTCTAGACATGTTGAGTGTTGTTTCTGAAAAAGAAAGTAGACAATTTCAAGAAAAATCAGCAACTTTTCAACAGAACCAACAAGTCATGTATTTCATTAGAACACAAAGGGTTTTAGGAACCAAAACGAGTTATGATGATTCTAGGGACAAACAAACATCAAGCTGAGAAGGCTCAAAAATCAGAAACTAAAACCAATCCGGATACAATTAAAACCAAATCCTAATACAATCATAAGGGCTTCGGTTAGCATATTTTCATATCAAGGAGGTTCAGCAATCCGAATTTCAGGAACTAAAATTCAGAGTTCCAAAATCGAAAGCAAGAGAAAAAAGCAGTAATTTAGAGGTATCAAGACCAAGTTTCAGAGTTTCGGAGGAATACGGAATCAAAACTAAAAAAAATACATAAAGCTTACGAGTTAGAGTGCTAACGAGTTAATGGTTCTTCAAAAGTTCGTGAAAATTTATGTAGAATCTTGAAATCTTCAGGAAAATGAAATTAAACACCGAAGAATTGAAAAGTGTTTGGAAAAAGATGGTAAGTGAGTAATTTTAAGTATGGGAGTGATGAGAGTATAAGAGAATTAGTGAACTCCCTTATATAGAGTGTTGGCCGAAAATTTCATGTGGTAAGAGTGTGAATGAGAGAAAATGTGGTGGCAATGTTCTTGGAGCAATGATTCAAAATTTGAAAATTCTTGTGGAGGAGAAATGGTGTTGGGGGTATATAGAGGAGATGAGATTGGTAGGGAATCTTGAAAAGAATTGAGAAGACACTCCTTTGTCTTGGTGTGGGTAATGGAGGTGTAAGAAAAAGGTTGGGCAAATGGGAAAACAAGAGGGGTGGTGGAGGTGATGTGTTCGACACTATTTTGTCTTCATGGTGCATAAGAGGATGTCCTTAGCTCGATCAAAAAATTTATGTGGCTCGATGAAACTCATCCATGCTCGATCAAGAAAACTTCTCGGTTCGATGTTAGGGTGTCGACTTGATCACATGTTTTAGCCAGCTTGATAAAAAAAATAAACTTCGGTGCTCGATGAGAAATGTTTCGGCTCGATCACGACTAATTCTCGGGCTCGATCAAATCTCATTCGGCTTGATCAAAATTTGTTTCAGGCTTTTGATCGAGTCGGTATGTTGGGCTCGATCAAATTATTTTCTATGTCCAGCTCAAAACTTTTTCAGCTCGGCCAAAACTTCCTTTTTTCTTTATGCCAAATGTCCGTAATATGATCAATAGTACCTAAAACACCCAAAAACAAACTATAAAAATTTAAATGCATTTTAAGAAAAATTAAACATGAAATTAAAAGAAATATTTTATTTACAAGGATAGACGTGGGACTTCCTCTCAAGTGAGTTTGTTTAAAGTCACTAAGTTTAATTTCATGTTTAAATTATAATGACCCTGAGACGGTTCCCCAAGAAGAACCGAGGTCTCTTCTGAAATTGCCTTATTTGCCATGTAAGGTTTGACTCTTTTCCCGTTTACTGTAAACGCATCACCAAAGTTTCCAATCAAGGTGATAGCTCCATATGGTAAAACTTCTTTCACCAAGAATGGACCAGACCACTTTGACTTCAGCTTCCACGTAAATATTTTGATTCTTAAATTGAAGAGAAGCACTTGATCACCAGCTTTAAATTCCTTAATCAAGATCTTCTTGCCGTGGAAAGCTTTGGTTATGTCCTTATAAATTTTGGAACTCTCATAAGCGTTGAGTCTGATCTCTTCGAGTTCATGAAGGTTTATCTCCCTCTTTTCTAGAGATGTTTTAAGATTGAAGTTAAAGAGTTTAGTCGCCTATAGTGCTTTATACTCAACTTCAATTGTTAGATGGCATGTTTTCCCGTAGAGGAGTTGGAAAGGTGTTCGTACGATTGGTGTCTTGAAGGCTGTCCGATATGCCCATAGTGCGTCATCCAGCTTTGTTGACCAGTCTCTCTTTGACGTTCCCACAACCTTTGCTAGAATAGCCTTGATCTGTTTGTTAGAAACTTCAACTTGTCCACTAGTTTGTGCATGATAAGGTGTTGTCACCTTGTGCTTCACTCCATATTTATTCAATAGATTCTCAAACACCTTATTTATAAAGTGAGACCCACCATCGCTTATTACTACCCTTGGAACTCCAAATCTTGGGAAGATCACGTTTCTAAACAACTTCACGACCACCCTTGCGTCATTGGTAGGACATGCAATTACTTCCACCCATTTTGAGACAAAATCGACAGCTACTAGAATATAGTTGTTCCCAAAGGATGAGGGATTGAATGGTCCCATAAAATCAATGCCCCAAACATCGAACACCTCAACTTACATAATCGGGTTCTGAGGCATCTCGTTCCTTTTCCAAATACTTCATGCCCTTTGACAAAGGTCACACTTAAAGATGAAGCTCTGTGTGTCCGTGAACATTGTTGGCCACCAAAGGCCGGCTTGAAGAAGTTTCTCAATTGATTTAAATGTAGCGAAATGTCCCCCGTAAGTTGAACTGTGGAAATGCTCTAAGATTTCCTTCACATCTTCTTTAGCCATGCATCTTCTGAATAATCCGTCTGAGCCCTTCTTGTAGAGGAAAGGATTTTCCAAAAAGAAGTGTTTCACTTCACTTAAAAACTGCTTCCTTTTGTAGGAATTGAAATCTTCAGGTATTGCTCCGTAAAATTTGAAATTTACCAAATCTGCATACCAGGGAGCTACTTTTGAGGTCACCACTTCGCTTCCAACAAATGCGCAAGTGTGAAAAATCATGAGTTGTTCCTTAGGCATTGAGTCATCAATTAGAATTGACTCGTCAATTCGCATCTTGGATAGATGAAATGCAACTCCATTCTTAACCCCTTTCTTGTCCACTATTTCCATGTCAAACTCTTGTAGTAAGAGTATCCATCTTAGAAGTCTCGGTTTAGTGTCTTTCTTGGAATAGATGTGTTTTAAGGCAGCGTGATCCGTGTCGACAACAACCTTGGATCCCACCACATAGCTTCTGAACTTCTCGAATGCGAAAACAACTGCCAGTAATTCATTCTCTATTGTAGCATACTTTGACTGAGCTTCGTCCATAGTCCTACTAGCATAATAGATCACATGAACCTTTTTGTCGATTTTCTGGCCAAAACTGCTCCAACTGCGTGACCGGACGCATCACACATGATCTCAAAGGGGTAATCCCATTTTGGAGCTTAAACTATTGGGGCAGATACCAAAGCTTCTTTGATTAGATGGAAGGTCTTCAGACATTCAGAATCGAAGATGAAGTCAGTCTCTTTGCACAACAGTCTTGTCAGTGGTCGAGCTATCATAGAAAAATCCTTAATAAATCTCTTGTAGAACCCTGAATGCCCCAGAAAACGTCTGACATATTTTAGGTGGTTGCAATTGCATCATCACGTCAACCTTAGCCTTGTCAACTTCTATTCCCTTCTCAGAGATCCTATGCCCCAAAACGACCTTTTCTTTTACCATGAAATGGCATTTCTCCCGATTCAGAACCAGGTTCGTTTCCTCACAATGGGCGAGAACTCTGCATAAGTTAGCTAAACAAGAGGAGTAGGAAGAGCCATACACGGAAAAATCATCCATTAATACCTCAACCATCTCCTCAATTAAATCCGAGAAGATAGAAGTCATGCATCTTTGAAATGTAGCATGTGCATTACAGAGACCAAAACATATTCTCCTATATGAAAATGTACCATAAGGAAAAGTAAAAGTGGTTTTTCCTGATCATTGGGATGAATAGGGATTTGAAAGAATCCACTATACCCATCAAGAAAACAGTAATAGGGGTGGTTTGCTAGTCGTTCTAACATTTGATCAATGAAGGTAATGGGAAGTGATCTTTTCCAGATGCAGCATTCAACTTTCTATAATCAATGCATATTTTATGACCAGTTATGGTTCGAGTTGAAACTAATTCAACCTTATCCTTTTTTACAATAGTAATTCCTCCTTTTTTAGGGACACAATGAACTGGTGAAATCCAAGTACTATGAGAAATAGGATAGATCACACTGGCATCCAGCAACTTAAGCACTTCTTTTTTCACTACTTCCTTAAGGTTAGGATTCAATCTTCTCCGAGGTTCAATACTAGAGTAAGATTCATTTTCAAGCTTAATTCGGTGAGTGCACAAACTAGGTGATATTCCTTTGATATCATCTAATGAATACCCTATTGCTCTCCTAAATTTCCTCAATTCAGTCAAAAGTAAATGCAATTCATCATCACTAAGCTCATCATTCACTATGACCGGATATATAGAGTTTCGTCCAAGAAATGCGTACCGTAGCCCTTTTGGAAGTGGTTTCAAGTCCATAGATGGTGCCTTGAGTTTAGACCAATCCTCTGATGTCGCAAAATCCGTTTGTGTCTGGGTAAGATTTTAACTTGGTTTCTGCTTGAGTCCAATCTCCTCAGCAGCTGAGAAGACTTGTCTTTCTGAACCTTGGATATCTTCAAACGGTTTAACCTGCTCCAATAGTATATGTGAGTCCAATATCATCTTGTACCCCAAAAATTCACTGTGAAGATACCCTTCATCCCCAGTCTTTGTTAAGGTGGTCTGGAGATGATCCTCCTCATTCCATTCTTCCAGTAATCAACAGCAAGTCGATCCATCTCTTCCATGTATAAAATTTCCTTTTCGATGGTTGGTTTCTTCATCACTTCTTGAATATCAAAGGTCATCTTCAGTTCTTTACCCATATTCAATTGAATCTTTCCCTTTTGCACTTCGATTTCAGCTACAACAGTAGCAAAAAAATGGTCTACCCAGAATCAGAGGGTCTATAAGCTCCTCACTCATCTCTAAAACCACAAAATCAATTGGAATCTTAGCTACTCCAACCTTCACAGGTACTCTTCTAGAACCCCATGTGGAATTCTCACTGATCGATCTACAAGTACCAGAGATATATTGCACGACATCAAATTGCTAAAGCCCAACTTCCTAACAACTGATAAGGGCATAAGACTGATCGATGATCCTAACTCGCAGAGGCAATTGTCAAATGACAAAGGACCTAATGAACAGGGTAAGGTAAATGATCCAGGATCAGATAACTTATTTGGGACTGAGGTCCTTGTGATTATAGCACTGCACTCTTTTCTTAAAACTACCATTCCTTGAATTTCTTTGCCTCTCTTGGTGATAGCATCTTTTAGAAATTTCTTGTACGGAGGCATCAGAGTTATTGCATCGAGAAGTGGTACTTTTATTTAAATGTCTTTCATATACTTTTCAAAAATTCCCTTCTACTTCGCCAAGATTTCCTTCTTCAAACTAGAAGGAAATGGTAGTCTCGGAATGTATGGTGGTGGCACGAAGGGTGTGTCTTTCTTCTACGTTGCAAATGGTTGTTCAGCTGAAACTGGGTTGACTCCGGCAACTGATGGTGGTTGTGATAGCTTATGTGAATCAGTTTTTGCAGGTTCTTCGTCTTCAGCTTCATTTAAACACAATTCCTCCCCAGCTTGGTCAACATTTGTCCTCGGTATCTTGAACCGGAGCTTCCCGTGATGGTAACTATCTTCCACTATGCAAGGCGATGGTGTTGACATGAGAAAAGTCCTTGGGATTTTGAATGGAATTCCCAGGAAGTTGAGTCGTGGGCTTGTGAGCATAGGAAGAAGCACTCATGCTCTCCAAATACTTGACCTAAGAACCCAATGTTTCAAACTTCTGATGGAAGTCATTGTAGGAGCAGTCCATTTGCGTCTTGGAGAAGCTGTTGTAACATTGCTTCAATGTTGGAAGGTGGAGCCTGGGGTTGGTTAGGGGTAAAACCGGGAGGGGCACCAGCTTGTTGTTGCTGATGCTGCTAAAAACCACCCTGTTGTTGTTACTTTGGAATGAAACAACGATTTTGAGCATAATTGATGAATGGTTGAATATTATTTTTTGGTTTTGTTGGATAAAATTTTTCTTGAGGGTTGGCCATGTTGTTTCTATGGTAGGAAAGACCTGGGTTGTTGGATTAGTTGATGAAACCCTTGTTATATCCACCTTGATTCTGAACTTAGCTAATCTCCTCATGTTGGTTAGTCTCCCGAGATTGAATCTGAACCTGCTCGTCATTAGTGATTAAGTGAACGTGGTGTTGCGGTCCCAGAAGGATCTTATCCAACTTATCATTCAAAGCATTTATGTCTCGCCTATTCTTTTCATCAAAATCAATACCACCCCTAGGAGTTCAATGATAATCCTCATTGTAGATCCCATCAGACTGAGCTATATTTTCAACCAATTCCCATCCATCTTCGACATTCTTGTTCAAGAAGTTACCATTGCTAGCAGTGTCAAGAAGCATCCGAATTTTTGGGAAAACACCACTGTAGAGAGTGCTAAGTAGAGACTCCTTGGTGAATCCGTGATGAGGACACTACAACGTGAAACTCTTGAACCTCTTCCAGGCTTCAGAGAATGTTTTAGCATTCTTTTGTGCAAATCCAGAGATTTTATTGCGCAGTCGAGCAGTGCGTGAAGTTGAGAAAATCTTGACAAGGAATACCCTCTTGCAGTCGTTCGAGGAGGTGATGGTATTTTGAGGAAGATATTTCTCCTAGTGGTGGGATTTGTCACCCAAAGAGAATGGGAAAAGTCGAACTTAAAAAGCGTCCTTACTCACCCCATTTATCTTTGTGAGACTGTAGAGCTTGTCAAACTCGTCAAGATGTTCCAGGGGATCATCCATTGGTAGCGTGTGAAACTTGTTCCGTTGAACTATGGCAATCAAGTTGTCTTTGATCACAAAATTGTTGTTGTTCAGGGCTGGTGGGATAATCACATGGCGTTATGTGTGTGTATTGGGTGCATCACCAACACCAATGGTGCGTTGATTGTTCTAGTTATTATTATTCTCCATTTGCGTATCCAACTGTTGTAAAGAGCGATCCGTTCATGTTCTCGTCTTGCTCGAGTGTGTTCTCATTAAAGAGCACGAATGTCTTCAACAATTGGTATTAAGTCAGTAGGTCCTCTGCTTCTCAAGTTCATGCACCTGAAATACACAAACAAGGAGAAAACAGAAATAAGTATAGTAAAAGAAAGTGAACTTGAGCTCAAAAGATCTAAATTCCAGAATGTAACAACAAAACACCCAATCAGCAAGGGCGCCAAATCGATAGTAAGATTTTACGGTCAATCCCTATATATTATCATTGTCATTGTAGTAAATAGGTTGTCAATTCAAATGGGAGATGCTATTAGCCACTCTAGATGCAATCAGAACTATTGATTCAAGCCAAGTAAGGAAAAGGGGGTTACTAACAATTCCTAAACGAAAAGAACAAACTGGAAATAAAATAGAGCATCCAAACTAGCATGCATAAGTAAATAGTTAAGGGTAAACAACAACTAAAATCAAACCAGGAAAGAAGATGGTACTAAAATGCAATCAGGAAGAACAGTTCCTAAGGATGGGGGTAGTTGGCTGATGATCTGCCTTGAACTACCTAGATCCCTAACATACCTTAAACAATGAGCTAATTCCTAGACAACATATTCATAACCAACCAAATTCAATCCCTTGACAAATGATCTCAAACTAAGAAATATCAAGACCTAACTCTCGTTAACAAAACACTACCTAGCAAGCATGAAGAAACCATATGCTAAAGTCAATAAACACCCTAAACATCCAATCCTTAGGGCTAGGTATGTAAATCTATGAAATCACATTGTCCAGACATTTCATTAACACCTTTTGGGTACGGAAATTTCTAATATCATATTTCAATTGATCATAAAGAAATAAGCATAAAGAGCAGTGAAACAAAAGAGATCTATGAACAATCAAACTTAAGCATCTAGGAGAAACAAAGGTTCAACACTAGTCTACCTCATCCTCAAAAACCTGGGTTACTACTCACTACTCATGGCAACTCTGAAATCAGAAGCTCAGAATACGAAACTACTAAACAAAATATTAGGATCAAAAGTCAACTCTTAAAAATAGTAAGAACAACAAAACAGAAAATCAGAAGATGATGATCAAAAGCTAGAAAATCAAAAATCAGAAGGTGATGATCAAGAACAGTAAGAACATAAACTTAGAAAAACAATGTTGACCATAAATAACATGAACATAAATTATGAAAATGGTGATCAAGTGGAATAAGAACAAAACCCATAAATGATGATCACCTTACAAAAAGCGATTAAAAGCATGAAATAGAAGATCAATATGCAACAGATAAGCTTAAACCTTAAACTAAGCATGAAAATGAAGAAATCATAAGCAAAACATAAAATTCATAAGAAATCAGGGTTTGATGAACAATGAACAGTCAAAGCGAAAAACATAGAGAAAAACCTCAAAGAAAGATACAAAATAGAGCTAAGGTTCAAATAGAGGCGAATTAGTTATGTAGTTGTTTAGGAAAGCCCTAAAACTACTCAAAGACAAATTATTAAAAATGCAATAATTCAGCTTGATCTTTAAGTCTGGCTCGAACTGGGGTCGAGTTGAGCTTGCTAAGGTGATCGAGGTCAAAATCGTGACCGCCGCTTCTAACACGGACATGAATTTTGAGTTTTCTGGCACATATGATAGCAGCTTGGACGTGAGATACAAGGACCGGTTTAAATATAAAACTCGGCTTAGGCATTGACTTTCTCAAATATATCTTATTTTGAGCCGTCGATTCAAAAACACTGATAAAGCTTGAGGCGTTTCTTTCCGGGGCAAAGAACGTTTTCTGGATTGGAAAATCGACGTTTGTGTTTCTTTGGACACATTTTATAAATTCATCTTGTAGAAAGGTTGAGGAAGTTGGTGATGTGTAGAAACTAAAATACAAGACTAGAACCCAAATCCAAGAAAATGCACGAAATGGTTTTGAAATCCTCATCTGTTGTGTCAATGAAATGATAACAAATATCAAAATGAGATGCCGAGTGGTAAAATAATACTAAAGTTTGGTCGACAAACATAAAATAAAATTAAAGTTTGACTCTCTTTAGTTAAAAACCCATCTGATTCAACAGTTAAATTAAAATTATACAATCAGAGAAAGGAATCAGAATGAGCGAACCTGCTTAGTTACTTCACAAATGTTGCCGGAACAAGAAAATGCACAGTGGAATAGGAAAGATGAAAACTCTTGACTTTTTTTTGTTCTATTGTGTCAATGAAAATATGAGCTTAAGGGAATATAAAGAGTGGCCTTAAAAATAGAAAAGCGCAATTTCTACACATAATACTTAAGTGGATGTATTTTAGTGTATGTATTTTTATTTATTTTGTAATATATGTATTTGAATTTTTAAAAAATATGTAAAAATCAGTTTCAATGTCAACGATGTTAGTTAGTCTATTAAACTCTACTTACCAAGGCCGGCCTAGAGGTCAAACATACGAAGCAAGAGCTTACAGTTTACTATTATTTTCAAAATTATAGTTTAAAAATCGGTCATTTATAAAAAAAATTAAGGAATTGGCCTATTTTTCTTTTTTAAATTGTAGTCTTTAAAATCTCAGTATTGGCTCTGCTACTTATTCTACCACATCTATTATCTCGCCATCTGTACGAAATTTATAACAAAAGTTTCTAATGTGTTTAAAAATATATTAATACTCATTATTAATATTTTAATACATTTCAAAACTTATTTTAATAATCATTATAATATAATTTAGTTTAATTTAATTCAAAGAATGCATAATTATATCATTCATTATTATATATATTTGAGTGTTAGAACTTAATCAACATATATTACGTAATTTCAATGGTAAATGTAAAAGTTAAAAATTTATATGACTTCTTAAATGTTAATGGGGTTTTTGGCTTAGATACTAGATATGAAAGTTAAACGTTTTTCACTTTGAGCTGAAAATTTCTAAGAATTTCTTTTTTATATACTTATTTATTGAGTATAAATTATGTGAAACCTCAAAATATTCGATAAATGACTAAAATACTTTGAAAATACATTTTGACTTGATAATAGACTCTAAACCAAATGTTTAGATTATGTAAAACCGAATATATCCACTATCTCAAATTTATCTTTTATTTATCCTTAAGCAAACATAAGATTAGAGAGGTTCAGTACTATTTTTTGTGATGAGCGCTAAAAATTTTGAGATGAGATATTTAAAAAACGTATATCAGTAGAAAAAAATGTTTTTTTTATATAATTTATATCATTTAAGATGGTTTAAATTTTGCTAGATATTTTGCCATGTTTCGGAGAGTTTCTAAGGTACTTCAATTGGCACAATTTCTATAACTTCGAGCAAAAATTGAACATTTCTTTACCCAAAAAAAATTGAACATTTTTCCTATAAAAACATGATCCATTTAAATTAGTTGATGACATATAAAAATAACTATTGTGCTTAGCGATTTTTTGGGTCAATGGAGGTGCACTTTATAAAGAAGTAATTACAGTTTAAGTGACTTTTTACGTTTGGTGGACTTTGGACAAGAAAGAGTAATTTTTTCGGCCGAAAACACTCTTGCTTTTCATCGCGTGTTACCTTCCTATTTTGGTGAGAGCGTCAGATGGATAATAAAAAGTACAACCATGCCACCCGCGTATGAATTTGGTATAGGGGTGCAGATATACGTAGTCAGATATGGAAGTTGTACATATGGATTGCGTAAGCCGGATATGGACAAACATTAACCGTTGCTACGAGGCCTCTATGTATAAAGTTTGTATATGGTAGTTGTACATCCGGATTACATACGGATGGATGGAGGTATATATAACGAGTGTGGAACGAGTATATGCCATTCAGGAACCAGCGTGTGAAGTTGATATACCGGTGGTGAAGTACGTGGTCAAATTTGGCAGATGTACAAATGGATTACGTATGTTGACAACATACACATAAGCAACCGACTCGTACACAATCTTTTGACAAAAAGGAGAAGGTAGATTTGGTGTACACATGGAGTATAAAAAAAATACAGTACATATAATTGGGGAGAAATAAAGAGTACGAACATGCCACCCGCGTATGGGTTTGGTATAGGGGTGGATGCATACGTAGTCAGATATGGATGTTGTACATTTGGATTTCATATGTCGACAACGTACAAATAAGCTATCGACTCGTACACCGAATAAATTGACAAAAAGGAGAAGGTAGAGTTGGGTGGTGTACACATGGAGTATAAAAAAATACAGTACATAAAATTGGGGAAAAATAAAAAGTAAGAACATGCCACCCACGTGGAGACATACGTAGTCAGATATGGAAGTTTTACATGTAGGTCTCTTAAGCCGGATATGGACAAACATTAACCGTTGCTACGATGCCCCTATGTATAAATTTTGTATATGGTAGTTGTACATATGAATTTCATACTAATGCAACGAGTATATGACGGGTGTGGAGTGGGTATATGCCATTTAGGAACCAGCGTGTGAAGTTGATAAACCGGTGGAGACATACAGTGTCATATATGGTAGTTGTACAAATGGATAACGTACGTCGAATATATACAAAAAATCAACCGACTCGTACACAGTACAACGTCAACTCAATTTACAAAAAGGAGAAAGCAGAGCTGGGTGTTGTACACATGGAGTATAAACAAAAATACCATACATATAATTAGGGGAAAATAAAAAGTACAACCATGCCACCCGCGTATGAATTTGGTATAGGGTTGGAGACATACATAGTCAAATATGGAAGTTGTACATATGGATTTTGTAAGCCGAATATAGACAAACAATAACCGTTTCACATATGCAACGAGTATATGACGGGTTTGGAAAAAAATTCTAACCAGGAACAAGCATCCTTTCATGAATATATCATCTTGATGTGGTAGGTGTACAAGTAATACAATGTCTAAAGCTACACTGGTATAGTGAGTTTCATGTGTTTTTTGATATGTGGAATATGTTACCATGTAGGACTTATCACTTACGCTAATAAGACAGATTAGTTTGAAGGTACCATACATAAAATAAATGAACATACATGTTGGAAAAATGTTCTACGATACGAACTAATAAAAATAAACCGGTCACGGGGTGTGGAGTACAACAGACTTGTTAACATCCATGGCATACAGGCGGAAGAAATCATCCACATCCGCATCTGTCATTTGTCCCATTTGGTTGTCTACATAGCCATATAAATGAAGCTCCATTAATTTAATGCAGCAAGGGCCGCAATCACCTCCAGATTTGTTCTGGTATATACGAGTAAGCCTTTTGTAAACAAAAGGCTTGGACCATAGGTATTCAGGAAGCCCTTCACCACATAATGAGAAGACAAGGTATGGGAGCATATCCAGAAGGGTGCCATAAATTCTTTTACTTTGGCCTCCTTGAATAGATTTATTGTTGGGTCAAGTATCTCGATTGACCAAATTTTCAGATTTATAGCCAAACCTACCCAGTGTTTGTCATCCCAATTCATAGGCACATATAGTGTGTCCACCTCATTCAGCCATCGTGTACCTAGTTGAAGAACGTGTTTTGCCAGCTTATCACCAAAAAAGAATTTTTTCTTCTCTATTGCAGTGTTGAAACTACGGTGCTTCTTCTTCAAGTGAGTGATGAAGTAGATGCTCAAAAATGTTGCTCACTCCTCTTGTAGCATATCAAAATGTTGGGCACAAACAAGTTCAAATAGGACTTGCATGTGCTGCAAACAAGCAATTCAAATTGTCAGTTCAATAATGCGGTAAGTAATGCGTAGAGAGACAATAACTCACCACATTTGATACCCACTAACATGGTTTTTCTAGGTTGAGAAAGAAGGTGTTAGTATAATCTATATTGGTACATGTTATGTGTGACCTACACCAAAATATGGATTAAACATGTGAGTTATAGCGATGTTTATAAAGAGCGGAAGCACCAAAATGAATTTGCGTTACCTATTTGGGTCTCCTAACAACATTTTCTAAAAATCGTTAAACAAGCCATGTCAACCTTGGGAAGTAAACAATTATCAATAATATGAGCTGATTCCTTCCGTGATAGATCCCTGAATCTTTCATCAATAGAGTTAACCAGCTCTTTGAACCCTAGAGTGGCAGGTGCGTTGTACTCTTCCTCCTTAGTCTTTTCTAGATAACTGTCAACATCCATAGGTGTTGAAGCACCTCCTCTAGCGTCCATCTGTACTGTGAGGTATGGACATGTACTCAGGTACGTGTACAATGTTTTATGGTTGTCCATCTAATAATACTAATCTGGGTATTTTGTACAGGCTGGAAAGGCACTAACTTCGTTTGTTTTAACTAGCTTCATATAACATCAACTTCTTCTAGATTTTGATTGTCCTATAAAAATCATGTAATAGGTACATTGTCACATAAGAGTTAGCATAATTGTACTTTCCATAGTAGGGCGTACTTCTAGTGAACTATCAGTTTGACATATTATAACCATCGATACCTTGTTTGTGTCCAACTACATTGTAAAAAATAAGTAATTTATACTTATTTTCCATATATAGAAATTAGTGCTTACATATAGTATGTGAACGTACGTCAACACCCGTATAAATTGCAGCATCTGATAAATTCTCCACATGGACATTGGTGCTTAAAACTGCTTGCCGTTTATGGTAAATCAGATAGCTTGTCCACGTGGACACACGTCCACACCTTGATTAATGTATGGTGAAATAAAACATATATATGTAAATACTATGCAAGTGATTTACTTCTGTTAGCGATTGTGCGTGTGTCTCACTTAAACCGCCCATGTGTACATCGGTTTGAAACTATGTATGTATTTCATTATATTTTACTAGCGTACATAAAGTAACATGGTATATAAATTAGAACATGTTTAAGATATGACTTACTAATTTGGTTCCATGTACGTTCGGATCTGGCACTGTATCCATTTGTACTGCCGCAACAACGACTTGCTCGATCTGCAATTCATTGTTTTCCATTTCTCTAGTTGGGTGTACGTTCAAATCGTTCTCAGTTTGTACGGGCATATTGGAGACTTGTTTTTGCTGCATAGATCCATGCCTGGTCCGGAAGCCTAGGATAAATGTATGTCTCCTTATTAGTAATATATAACGTAACAGACCCACATTTTTGTCCATCGTTAATTACGCTAACCTCCTTGTATGGCTCATTGGTAGGGTCAGGTTGTACATCCATGTTTTCGACCAATAAGGCAGTGCGCTGCATATGCAGTGAGAAATACGATTGTTACATGAGGAAATGTTGTGCACCTCGTATGTTAATAATTGTGAAACATAAATCTAGATGGACTGCATGTCGAATACATGTACTGTAAAATCCGCCTCATGCGCTGCAGTTTCTTGAACCTCAAACGAACAACGAAACTATGAATACGTAACTACACATCTAGGTGGCTCATATTACTAATAGGCTTTTCTTACTAATACCTCTGTCTCCTTGCCCAACTGTCAACAATGGCACAAGCAGGTCCATATGAAGTCAAATCTACAAACTTTGAATTGTCCAATTCACGTTCTGAAAAATTTCTAACATGATCTGGGGATGTAGGTGGTTGTATACCAACCTGGACGCCCTACATCCTGGACTTATTATCACTCCATTTGTACGAACCACGTTTCTTTTTCCTAAACAACTTGAATTCCTTCTCTAATCGACTTATATCAACAGTAATTGCATTTATGCTTGCCAATAATTCATCTTTCATCCGTGCAAAGTAGCCTTCCATCCATTCCTTTATATCATCAACACTTGCTCCTCCACGATATCCAGCTTCATTAGACACCTACTCGCACGATCCCTGGCTGGCTTCTTAACCCTCGACTCCTTACGTGGGCGCAGGCTACTCCGCCTTGTTGTACAGATGTCTTGTACAGCTTTAGGACTGTGAACATCTGGTGTAACATCCTCAACCTCCAAACAACACTTTGGTTGTGATGAATCACCACCACCCCAATTGGTTTTCCAAAAAACATGACCATCCATGATTAATTTCTCCATGTACATTACCTTCTTGTCTCTCACCTCGTCGTCAATATCTGCATATCCATTACGTATCCACGTCTCATCAATAACCATCATGGACACCACATATAGCTAAAACGGTTACAAACTCATGATTTTTAAATGTTGCCAGTTTTTACTATTCTCTGTAAATAACTCTAACAAACAACCCAATGACACTTACCTCAAAGCTGTTCTCTACCTCCACAACATCATTTAAGAAAATATGAGAAACCTTAGGCAGATTCACTGATTTGATGTCTTTGATACAATTCTCTTCCATATGGAGTTTGTTTGAAATCGCACTTATTGATTGGTATGCAAGAAGTTGGAGCGCCAATGGAAAACCTTATATCCGTATAGATTTCAGCTTGAGCTGTTGACAGAAACTTGACATTGGGTCTTCATTCTTAGCTCCAGTTTTCTTAGGCATCATCCCTCTTACGGTGCAAAAAAACGATTATCTACCCCAAGGAAACTTAAGATATGATTCTACATCCTCAACCATCTCAACGTACCTAGGGGTTGGCTTGCCTGTCTGATGTGTAGCAATTAAAACACCGTCAACAATAAGGATTAGCGCAATCCAAAATATACGCCACCCAGGGGTCTCTACTTCCGGATCGAGAAGCTTGCTCATATCTTCCAAGGTTGCTTTAGTTTCGTCGCCTATCAACCGAGCCCAATATTGACCATCAGAGTCCGGTGTGTTGTCTCTACATTTAGATTCGTACCCATCCATGTAACTTCCCCATGACAAGCCGGTAACTGTTGCGAACTCGAGCAACGAAAATCTGAGTGGATATCCACCAAACACCGTTCATAACTCGTATTTGCGTTCCGTCATTAATTGACGACAGAGCAGCGCATGTACAAGCTTCGACGCCATAGGGCAATGAAAGAGAAGAATGTCAAAAACTTTGCTGAATGGTGAATCCAATATCAAATCGATCTCGAGAGTATTGTTCATTTTAGCGACAATCAAAGCAAGATATTCTAGTTTCAATTAGATGTTTAACCTTGATTTTGGGTATTTGTCCGTAGCAAACAGCCGCTGGGGGAGGTTTGGGTCGACATCAGCATCTTCAGTAACGGTTTTCTTTCCAGCCATCTCTAAAATGGTTTTTGTTTCCAACCACGACGGTTGTTGCTTAAAATTCAAATTGTTACAGTGTTTCTTTTTTGAATTTCGACATGATATATGTTTGACAGGGGTAGAAACAGCTTTACACAATTTATTTTTTTAAATATATACAACAAAATATTAAATCCAACAATTATTATCCCACTCACACACTCTTCTCTCGCGGGTCCCACCATGAGGGTGAAAGAGTAAATTCGCCAACCCAAAGTGCACTTAAAGCAAGAAGTCCATTTTTTTGTAATACTTTNTGGTTCACTAAAATGTAATTTTTTTTTTTTTTTTGCTGGTTTACATACGCTCAACGATGCTTGGTTGTGAAAGAGTCATTGGACAAGACAACGACAAAGACAGCCATTTCTCACGTCTGGAGTTATGACAACGTGCTTATGATTAAGGTTCAAAAAATAACAATGGGTAAAAGAAATTAGCACGACACTGCGGTACAACTACGATTTGTGCGAAAGATGGGATAAATGTGATTCGTAAAAAAAATGGTGCGGAATTGTTTTTGAATGGTAACAAAAATAAGATGTGCAGAGTTTTCTCCTTAAAAAAATGCATACGATAGAAAAAAATTGAATAATTATAATAACATAATAAATACTTAATTATTTTAAAAAAATATATTTTATATGTTTTTGAAATAATACTTTTTTAACATTTATCTGTTAGCCATCAGAATTTATTAAAAAGTTTAATATTATACATCTATAAATAAATAGTTGTTCTCAATTTTTATAAATTTATGTACTACATAGGTCTAACTTTTCGAGTATTCGGTTCAGTTTCTAAAATCTTGGTTTTGTTCAATTCGAGTTTGGTTATTTGAATAATAGTTTGTGATATTCATTCGGGTAATTTCATAATTTAGTTTGGATACAGAAACAAATATTTTGTTTCGGTTCGATTATGTTTTCTGGATATTGTTTATTTTGTTCAACTCTAATAATGTATATATTATTTTTTTAGTAATTATGTAATTTTACGTGAAAAATGTTTATTATAAAAAAGCAATCGCGGATTTTGTGCTAAATCGCTTCTTATTCCTCAAATTAATAGTCTGAATAGGAACAAAAGATCAAACATGGTGGGAAAAAATATTCTATAGAATATTCACACGGATAATTTTATAATTTAGTTCAATTCGGGAATGAATATTCTGATTCAGTTCAATTCGGGAATGAATATTTTGATTATGTTTAATTTGTTTCTTTAGATGTTTTTTCACCTTTACTCATATATATATATATATATATATATATATATATATATATTATTGTATAATTATGTTATTAAAAAAACAATATGCTATTATATATAAAAAAGTTCAATCGCAATTTTCTATATACCACTACAAATATGTTCGAGCCAAATTTGAACTGCGTTTTTAAACTATTACCATGAATGAAAAGCATTTGTGGATTTCTAAAAACTCTAAATCGAAACGGCACTTTAGTATAGCCCTATTCATGGCCTAAATTTTTTTTGAAGACAAAATTCTATTAATGAGACTACACTGGTGCACTGCGGCCGGTTTGTTTAGTTCACCTAAGCCTTCTTGTCATCTACTCTTCGCTGTTTGTGTGTCTTTTCGGTTTTAGGTTGTTCGTTTCTAGATCATTTCCTATTGTGCCTAATTTTATTGCCTTGTCGGATTTATCTTGCGTGTCTCTCTAGTTCAGCATCAATTTCTTTGGTCAAGCTTTCTCGGAGTTTTNTTTTAGGTTGTTCGTTTCTAGATCATTTCCTATTGTGCCTAATTTTATTGCCTTGTCGAATTTATCTTGCGTGTCTCTCTAGTTCAGCATCAATTTCTTTGGTCAAGCTTTCTCGGAGTTTTGGTTTAGACGTATTGGTGGTCTCTCTATTATGATCTATAAGAACCGTTCTTTCTGTCTCTCCGATTCACTGCTTTTCCTATAGTTCTCCCGTGTTGACTCGTTGGTTGTTTACATTTTCTCGTTATTTTAGTGGTATTAAATGTATGGAAAATAGATTTTAAATGGTTTTCTTTAATACTACCCACCTTATATAATGTACTATATCATTCTATGACTATGACAATAGAAAAGTTGTTGCTTTTGGCCATCCCAGCAGCTGATGCCCTAAACAGAAGAGGCATGAAGATCCCTAACATTTGCCAATGCTGTGGATCAGAACCTGAAACTACCAACCACATTTTATTCTCCTGTCACATGGCCAGGCAGATTTGGGCTCTACTNTCCCTTGGATATGCTGGTATTTGTGGAAGAACAGGAATGCTTTAGCCCTTACAGGTAGGCAGTTCAACCTTTCAGATTCAGCAGCCAAAATTGCAGAAGAATTCAAGTTATGGACAACAGCACAAGATGCTTTATCACCTTCACCAGAAGCTGGAGCAAGTAGGCACCATACAAGGGCCATCTCTCACTCTCAGAGTGTCAGTATCAACTCTGACTGGATCCACTGCTCAATCAGTTGCTCCTGGAAGGCTTCATCAGCTCTATCAGGTGCAGGCTGGATAGCTCGATCTAATACAGGACAGCCTCTCATGCATAGCAGGCGATCCTTTCCTTCATCTCCTGATAGAAAGCAGGCTCAACTCACCACCTTGCTGTGGGCTATGCAGGACATGTTAGACCTCAACTTCAGAAAGGTTGCCTTCTCTTTTGATGCAAAAGATCTGCTCAGTGCAGTCATTAGACCTCCATTTTGGCCAGCTTTAAAGGCAGAAGTCACAGAAATCTACCTCAAGCTCTTTCTTTTTTCAGATTGGTCGTGCTCTCCATCTACTTCTTTTTTCCTTAAGGGTGTGCCTCTCCTTGCTAAAAGCGTTTTGCAAACCAACCATTTTCAATCTTATGTTCAATCAGGATCCCCCCTTGGCTGGAAGATTCTATTAGATTGGAGAGTCCCCTTTTTTCTCCCATCTTATTTTGATTCTAGGTGTGTCTCCCCTGTTTCCTCTGTTTTTGCACCTGATGGTGCCCTTCTCTGCTTTTAACAGTTTTACTGTTGTTGTAAACTTTCTATTTATATGATTTCTGTTCGGGGGAAAAAAAAAAGAAAAGTTGTTGCTTTTGTTTAATAGTACTCTTTATTGTCGGTCATGATTCCTCCAAATCCCATGGTTCACATTGTTTCAATTATTCATCATTTATATCGTTTACACCAATATCGAAATCAAATCATAAATAGATATTCAATGAGTTGAGTTAATATATAGATATTCATTACTCCCAAAATATTAATTTTATGTTTTAAAATGTGAATACTAATTTCATTTGGACTCATTTACTAGAATTAATTAAATCATATCAACTAGTTAATTTATTATAACATCAAATTTTATTGGTTAATTTTTTTTGGCACCTAAACGATTTCAGGCATTCGCATCAAATACATTTGTATCAAATAATCCATAATATGAAACTAGCTTATTACGATAATTAGGCATTGATTATAAAACGTATAAATTGTGTCCATATCAACAATTATTGCTAGTAAAATAATCATCAATAACATTAAAGAGTTTTGTACACAATAATCATCAATAACATGGACACGAATTTGTGATTAGGTAATAAGTAGTATCAGGCTAGGCTAAAAGACCAATAGATGTCCGAATTTATAGATGTACTTATTAATACATACATTTTAGTCCGGTGCATGTATATACATGCATGATGAGTTGATTTAGTGGTTAAATTTTAAGAAGTACATATTCTTCAATTATATATATATATATAAACATTTTTGTAACTAAAATGAGTTGAACTATATAGTGGTTAAGTTTTTATATTCTGAAAAGTAGGAGTCTAAGAAGTCATACGTTCAATTAACGTTGGAAAGGGTCTGTTCTTAAAAAAAAACTATATGACATTGTTTGAGTCTCGTTTTAGGAAGATGTATTGGCTTCGGCTAATAATTTTATCGTCATAAAAAACGTTTTAGTACTCACGTAACGTGTTTTTTTCTAAATTTGATAGTGAACAATAACTCTAATATATTTTTAGAAATGCTTTTACACACAATACATTTGAATAAACACAACATTAATTTACTCCCATCCAAAAGAAAGTTGTTATTTTCTTTTAATACCATGCCAGATTGGGTTTTTTCCCCTTAAGACTCTCCTTAAGAACCAGAGGGTTTGACTTGGTTTTTGGAGCTTTAACTTCCCACCGGTTTCTTCTTTCCACCGCATCGATAACTGGAAAAGCAAATCAGAAGAAGCATCTTTTAGGTTTTCTCTGTTCTTTCTCATCTGAAAATCGCCTCTTTCTGATTTCTCTTCCTCGCTGATCTCATTCAACCGTTTGAAATAGATCCGATTCCATCAATGAACTACTCTATTGATTCCGCTTTTCAAGGCATGTCTTTGGAAGAAAACGAAGAACCCTTTCTCATGCCTTCCTTACCGAAATTTTTGTCTTGTGCCAGAAACAAAATCAGCTTACTTGGTAGAACTCTCAACCCCGCTAATCAGGACATCTCAAACCTTGTTCTCGACATGCCCCGGAAATGGCAACTCTACAATCGAGTCCAAGGTATAGCCCTCTCTAAAGACACTTTCCAGTTCATTTTCCGCTATGAAGAAGATCTTTTGATGATCTTAAATAAGGGAGCTCATACTTATAATCAATGGGGCTTAACACTTGAACGGTGGATCGAAAATCCTCCGGAAGATTATCTTCAAACCCTTCGAGTTTGGGTCAAAATGCGGAACATTCCGGTTAATTACTACACAGAGGATTCTCTGTTCAGGCTTGCAGAATTTGCAGGACGGGTTGAAATGGTGGCTTTTGATCCTTTAAAGTCCCAATCCAAGGACTATATTCGAGCACTGGTTACTCTCAACTCCTCTAATCCTCTGCGCCGTTTTAAAACAATCCAATTACCATCTGGGCAAAACTCAAAAATTCTCTACGATTTTGATCGTCTTCAGAAACGATGCTACGCCTGTCAGAGGCTTACTCACGAACAAAGCAAATGTCCTTGGATGGCTAATCAAAAACCAAGAGAAGCAAGTAGAAACCAACAATCACCATCAGCTACTGAGTCCTCAAGACGTTCTTTTACTCCTATCCTCCATAAATCAGACCCTCTCTTTGGAGTTTTGCAGGAAAGCCAAGTGGAAATCAATCCAAATACAGGAAGACCAAAGATTGCCCCAGAAGTCTTGGAGGAAATGAGACGATATCTTCTGACAGCCAATGGTCCTGAGAGGATTATTAGAGAAGAGAGAGTCAAGGAATCCTTAAGAAGTATTGAAAATGATCCCATAGCACAAAGAGTGCTTCGGCTAGAACCAGGGCCAATATTCACGAAGGATATTGACAAAGGGAAAGGGATTATATATGATTTCAATATCAATCCTCTAAGTTCAAGTCTGGATTTCACTCCTTAACAACATAAATTAATGGCTGACTCTTTCAAAGCAAGCGCTCATCGATCCAAGGAACAACTCTCCATCATACCTTATGATCAACCAATGGTAAGCCTTGATATGGAGACTCAAGAATTGGCTGGTAAAAGTCCAACGGTGTTTAGATTCAATTCATTTGAAACTAAACCTTCCGGGACAACATCAAAACCAAAGAGAGGGTATAAACGTACCAGGCCACCAAAACACTTAAGAGCTCCAAAGATTGTTGAACTACTCCCTGATGGACGAAACTGTGAGTTGGATTATGATACCTCTCATCCAGGATCAAACAAAAGGAAAGCTCTAAAGGCTGATGATCAAGTGCATACAGGAAGGAAGCAAGCAAAGAAAGGGACAATCTCCAAAGGGGGATTGTCCCAAGGATTATGAGTTTCTTAAGCTGGAATTGTCAAGGATTGGGTAAATCTCAAGACTTGACAATTCCTCGCCTCAAGGAGCTAAGAAAAAAGTATTTCCCTGAGTTTGTTTTTCTAATGGAAACTAAAAATAATAAGGCTAAAGTAAAGGAGCTTCAATTAAGTTTAGGTTATCCAAACTCTTTTGTAGTTGATCCAGTAGGATTGAAAGGTGGTTTGTCCCTTTTTTGGAAAGACAATGTCAATGTAACAGTCCTTTTTGCTGATCAGCACCTCATTGATATAAATATAAGATGGGGTGATTCAAACTTTTTTGTTTCTTGTGTATACGGCGACCCATATGGGCATCTTAAAGAATGGCTATGGGAAAGTGATAGTAGGTATTTTCGGTTTGAAAACGTTTATCAATTCCTATTACACTATCATATCGTTGTAGTTATAATAGTTGTCAATCCAAATGGGTGATGCTATTAACCATTCTAGATGCAATGGATACTA
>OVBE01002016.1:0-32842 GCA_900406425.1 Iberis pinnata | reverse complement strand
TTAACCAAGCAGAACAGAGCACCACATCCTCAGTGGGATGCCACTTCTTTCTCTTTTTAGAGGCTGTCACAAGAGGGACTTGACTATGTCCTTGACTGAAACTCATAGGGAATGAACTTTGACCTTGACTAAAAGTCATAGGGACTTGGCTCTGTCCCTGAGAGTTTAGTAGTTCAATGAAAGGTTGTTCAGTTGAGAAGTTTAGGTTCATTGGTTTCATTAGGAGTTGTTCAGAAATAAGAAGAGACGAAATTTTGAAGAGCAAGATACCATAACAAAAGAGATTCAGTTTCAGCTGAGGTCAAGCTGAAACTGAGAAGAGAAGCACTTGAGAAGAGAGTTAAGAGAATAGATTGAGAAGAGAAGAAGTTGATCAGGAAAGCATTGAAAGTTTTAGAGAAGAATCAGTTTAAGTTTTAAAGTTTTATGTTTAAGTTTTATGTTTTAAAGATAAATTTTAAAGTTTAAAGTTGGTTTAAGCATTGAATGGTATTTACACACACAAGTTGTTGTCATCACAACAACTCTAAACCCTATGATCAACTCAACTATTGATGAAACCTACTAACAATAACTCAACCATTTATCAAACCTATCTACCAAAAGCCTCTGTTTTTTTTTTGTATAACATAATGACTCAACTAAATCATTGATCACATTCAATCAACAAAATCAAAACAAATATATACAGATATACATTTAACAAATTGAACAAAGAATATAACTTTGCAACTTTGCAACAAAATCAAAACAAATATATACAAATATACACCTAAACGATTCTACAACAAAACAAATTTATGCAATCAAGACTAATCCTAAAATGTGATTCAACTTTGCAACTGATTTATGCAACAAAACAAATTTATGCAAACAAAACTAATCCTAAAATGTGATTCAACAACAAAACAAAACAAAGAATACAGTACCTAAACAATACCTTAACAATTCTGCAACTGATTCAACTTTGAAAAGCTTCCTTTTCTAAATCCAGATTTCTGAAAAAAACAGAACAAGTGAATCAATTAGGTTTATGCATATTGTTATGGTCATAATAAATATGAACTTTGACTTTCTGTATAATCAATTAATGCTCAGACTTTTGAGAAGAGATGATATTTTCTTTGAAGAGTTTTCAAAGGAAGAATTAAGAGTATATTCGAGTCGTAATAGTCACCATTTTAGTACAACAAGGCGCTTATGTATAGTCTCTTTATATAACTATTAGTTTTATGAAACTTCCTCAAAACTTCTACTATACCTATAATGGTAACTTATTCGTCTTCAACACCTAACTTAGCAGATATACATATTCACCGAACAAGTGAATCAATTAGGTTTATGCAATTCTAAAACAAAACAAAACAAAGAATACAATACCTAAACAAATTTATGCAATTCGAATGAAAAACCCAAACCCAAAACCCAAATCCCTAATTCGCATGAATACCTCTGAAAACCTAACTAAAACATCACAAATCAGAGAGTTTGAGATGGAGAAACACTTATCTGACATTCGATGGTCACCGGAGACATGTTTAATCGCCGGATTTTGGTCGGCGATTGTTGGGAAAAAAATTGCTTCGAAATCGCCGTTGCATGCTCTGGTTTTTTTTTAAGGGTTTTCTCTGACCAAAATGATTTTTTTGTTCCTTCTGTTAATTCTCGACCCAATAGCATGTCGTCACGTGGCGTACCCAGTGTTTTTCGATACCTCTAAACGAAGAAACGGATCTGAGTGAGACAAACATATATGAGCTTTTTAAATTATTATCTTGGGCCCAAGATACCCAAAAACCAAATTTGGGTACCCCTTTAATGTTGATCTAACTGATTACAAACAAAAACTTAGAAAATCGGGTCAAACATTGCACCCATGTGTAATCTAATGCCAGCAAAAAAAGAAAAGAAAAAATACAATAAAAATTAGTCAGAATGACCTAACATTTTGTCGTAATTGCTTACATGACCATCATTTGGAGGCATGACTAGACTAACCCAACATTTTGGGTAAAAAATCTAAAATACTTGAATTTTTGCAAAAAACTACAATTTTGCCATTTTGAATTATTTTTACAACTTAAAATTCTCTAGAATAAATTATTTCAACCTAAAGTGAGAAAACTAATCGTCGATTTTCTTCATCCTCGTTGCCGATTTTTGAAACTTCAACAGTCGCCGTCTTCAATTTCGTCTCCGTTTCCTTGTTCATCGTTCCATCCATTCCGTGTTCGTCTTCGCCGTCTTCATTTTCTTCTCTGTCTCTGTGTTCGTCTCTGCCTTACGTGTTCGTCTTCGCCGTACATTCGCCATCAGTTCTAGGATTTTTGATACTTCGCCGTCCCTTCTATTGTGTTCGTCTTCGACGTTTTTTCGTCTTCCCCTTGACATTGAAGGTGAGTACCGTGGTAGTTGTTCTTCACAGTTTTTTTAATTTTTATTGCATTCTTTATTCTCTATTGCAGATTTTTGAAATGCATATTTTAATTTGTCCATTGCAGATTTATGTTGAGTTGCAAATTTTTGTTTCAATTGCAGATTTATCATTTATCCATTGCAGATTTATTCATTTATCTATTGCAAATATATTCATTTGTCCATTGCAGATTTATTCATTTGTTAATTGCAAATTTTTGTTTCCATTGCAAATTTATTCATTTGTTTCAGTTGTCCATTGCCGATTTATGTTGAATTGCATATTTTGAATTGCATATTTGTTCATTTTCGCATTTTTGTTGGTAAATACCGTATTGATTTATGGTGTCTTCATATTTTTACATAGCTGGATATCCACCTAAGTTGTATCATAATATTAATATTGATGAGGTCGGCGATAGAAGCATCAACCACTTCTCGTATTGCAAAAGGCTTCGTGACAACAAAAGCAAAATAGGGGATGATGCTTGGGAAGCGCTGAAGGAAACATCATTTGGAGATTTCTTGAAATTGACTGACATGAACTATGTATTCTCATCTTCCAAAATCCGATATTTTTTGTGCCATCAGTTATCTGTCAACAATACACATGAGATATGGTCTACAATTAATACCAGGCCACTAAAGTTTTCTCTCAACGAGTTTACGGAGATAACATGTCTTAATTGTGAGCCATGTGACCCATCAGACGTATGTGATATTGATCATCATACTTTTTGGAAAAAATGGGAAAAGCATATGGGGAAGCTCCATCACTTGACGAGTTAGATACGATAATATCATGTGTAAAACCTGGAAAATGGGATCTTCGTGAAAGGATGACGTTATGTATGTTATGCTACATACATGTTTTCATTTGTGGTATTCATGCAGGTAAAAGGATTCCATTTACGCTTGCGAAGAGAGTCCTTGATGAAGATAATTTTAACAAGTCTCCCTGGGGTAGAGAAGCTTTCACCTATTTGGTAGATTCCTTAAAGACTACCGACTTCGAGAACTCGTCTCAAACCGTTCAAGCTTTGATTCATGCATTTTACATATGGGTGTTTGATTCAGTTCCCAGTTTAGGGGTTTTGGTAGGGAATCGAAGAGATGTCAGTGAAGGACCATCTCTTCTGCATTGGCAGGGTTCTCGTAAATGATTTAAGTTTGCTGACTTCATTGCTAATGAAATACAAAATCACAAAGAGGTATTTCCATTGTAAAATTTGTTTCTATTGCAGTTTTATTTTATGTTGCAATTTTATTTTTTATTGGAGTTTTATTTTATATTGCAATTTTAATTTATATTGCAGTTTATCCTATTATAGTTTTATTTTTGTATTTAAGTATTATTTTTGTAGATATCTTGTTTTGTTTAGTATGATGCTTGATTACCATGCATTACTCATTTAGTAGGTTCATGTCAGACATATGATCCCAGTCTCCGTGGAGGAAATGTACCCTATTTGTCTTGACAATCATCTTCAAGATGATCCTAGGCTTGATAAGTTGATTGAAGATCTCATAAAGATGCCTTGGTCCCAAACCAATGACCTGTTGAAATTAATCAATTTCAAATTGTGTTGGTTAAAGAGCGAAGAAAAAAGAGGAAATTTAAGGAGACTAAAAAAACAAAAAAAGCAGAGAAGGTTAGAGAACAAGTTGAACAAGGTCCTTCGAAGGTTAGTGGTGACGAAGCAATGATGGAGTTGGTGCAGTCCCTGACCACATTAGTGGGAAAGATTGAAGCAACTATGAACCATCGGTTAACCATTTTGGAAGGTAAGATTGACGCACTACAAGGTGATGTGCATATGTTGAAGGAGGGAAAAAGAAGGTCTACTCAACCAGTAGATTTGGATTTGGATGCTGAGACGCCGGTGAGTGTGATATGCCTTTTCAAAATAAATCTCATACGTTTATTGTTCATAACAAAAGATTATATTTTCTGAGCAGTCTTGGCTGTGCTATCCAGAGAAATGTGAAGATAATTTTCCTTGTCAGAATTTGGAAACGAAGGGAAAGACAACTGACCAAGTATCCCATACTTCGAAAAAAGGTAGATGCCATGCCTACGAAGGTAACACATGGTTTGGAAATGATATTACTCGGTTTGAATGCATAATAGTGGGCATTTATGTTTGCTATTCTGCATTATTCCGAGTGTTTTCATTACATATTTGGTAGAATTTCAGTATTCTAGGTGTTCGGGTCGAATCAGAGCAAAAACGATGCATTTCAGGAGATTTCAGAAAGTTTCAGAAGAATTAGAAGTTGCAGACAAAAGTGCCCTATCGGGCATGTGTGTTGCTCGATCCGGGAGATGTTCTTGGAAAAATACGAGATTTGAGATCGATCGAGCAAAAGCCAATTGGTCGAGAAAAAACGAGAAGTGCCCGATCGGGCAACCACTTGCTCGATCGGGCAGATGTCCCGAAGAGAATATGAATTTTTTCTTATTGCATATCAAGTCCCCAAGCCTATCCAAGTTTTCCATATTTATTATTTTACTTTTTAGCCTATAAATACAATGTGTTTTAGGCCTTTAGAACTTAAGCTTTATTTTTTATTTTTGAGAGAATTACTGAGGAGAAGAGATTCTGAAACTCTGTATTTGGGAGAAGATTCTTGAACCTCTTTATATATCTATATTTAATTTAAATATATGTTCTTCTTTGATATTGATTTATGATTGCATGTCAATGTCTGAGTAGTTCCATAGTTAGGTTTTAGGGTTTCCCAGGGAAATCAGGGTTTGATTGTTAGATTTGTCATAAGGAGATAATAATTGTTAGGTTCTTACTCTAGATTTATTATTAATGCATGAATTAGAGTAGCTAACTAGTTCATTGATATTAGACTGATAAACGCAAAGAGATTTGGTTTAGAAGTTGGATGTAGTATAGATGAATAAGCGATTTTGCTTGCGAGAGTATTGTCTTGATTGCTTATGAACAATTGAATCTAGTCTGTAATGCATGTTCTGTTATTTAAAAGAGGGCGAGAGTTTGTCTATGATAATTTGAGCATAGGATTTAGTACTCCGAGAGGAGATTATTCCATATCTGTCTTTCAGGTTTAGAACTATTTTCAAAAGAAAATCCATGCATGATAGATTGACTTTCAATCCTGATTACCTGCGGTTTCCCTAATGCCTGACGCTTTGACTTTATAGTTTTAAACCATTTTAATTTACCATTTTGATATCTATCAATCTTATTATTCAAGCTTTAGCTTGATTTGAATTGAAATTGAAACGTGTACTTCTGGTCTTTGTGGATTCGATACCTATACTTTGCTACATTGAACTGTTCTCTGCAGTATTTGTTTTAGGATTTAAATTCTAGACCTATCAGAATATTGGCGCCGTTGCCGAGGACCAATTGTGCCTTTCTAGTTTTTATTAGAATCTCGTCTAAAGTTTTTATTTTAAGTACTTATCTTGTTCTTCTTTGCTTGTCTTTGTCTTACAGGTGTATGATCAAAAGATCTGAAAAATCCTCTGAACTGCTAAACCTCAGTAACTCGGACCTTGCAAGGATAGAACGCTCAAACCAGAAAGCAAAGAAAGACGCTAGCTCATCCAACTCAATGGCTGATAAAGTTAATCAAATCATTCCGGTTGGACTCGAAGGTCAAAACGATCCACGAGTTCTTGGACTCAATCAGCTCATTAACCAAGGATAAGGTGGTGGTAATGGAAATCCAGTGCCACAAGGCCAACAAGGAGCTAACAACAACCAAGCTCCTCCATGAATTCCAAATCAAAATCCGGACGTTCAAAATCCTCAGAACGTGCAGAATGCTCAGAACGTAGATGCAATGCACTTTGACTTGTTTGGAGATCCGGAGAGAGTTAATCGGCTCAATGCTCAGCTCAATGCTCAGAACCATCCTCTAGTTGATTCATACAAAAATCCTCAAGCTCATTACGCTAATAGGAATCCCATCCAACCCCCTCAACCTCATCGAAGGGAATAACAATTCCCTATAACACTTGTTCAAATGATTTATAGCAACCAATTCAGTGGTTTACCTCACGAGCACCCAATGAATCATGTTGACGTCTTTGAGGACATCTGCAACACTATCAAACTCAATGGAGTAACCAAAGATTTTAAGCACTGCAGTTTGTTCAGTCATTCCTTAGCTGACAAAGCACTTCGCTGGTTGAAGTCTCTACCTGCAGGATCTATAGTAACCTGGGATGACTGCAAATCCAGGTTAATCAGTCAGTTCTTCACTACTACTAGGACTAATGCCTTAAGGAACAAGATTTATGCTTTTTCTCAAACTCCTGTAGAATCATTCTATGAATCTTGGGAATGATGCAAAGAGCTGCTTCGTGATTTTTCACATCACGGTTTCTCAGATGTAAATCTCCTCAATACCTTTTATAGAAGAACTGAACAGAAGTATCACCTGTCCTTAGATACAACTAGTGATGGAGACATTATGCAGAAACCAGTTCCAGATGCTTACCGTTTGATAGAGAATCTGGCAGCTAGTAATAGCAATCATTGCCCAAAGTTTGATCGTCGAACAAAGGTTCCGGTAGTAGCTGCTAACTCAGAGATCTCAGAGCTGAAAAAAGAATTCTCAGAGATGAAAGGGCTAATCACTCAGCTTCTAAAAGGTCAAACTCAGAAACAGGTTAGTGTTGTGGATGATTCTGAGGTTAATTTCTTTGCAGTTCAAGAACTAAACACTGGCGAAGTTGAGAAGGAAGTGAGTTACATCAATGCTCAAGGTCAAAGGGTGTACAATCAAGGTTATAATCAAGGTTTTAACAAGACTCATCCCAACTTGTCTTGGAAAAGCACCAATGTCGAGAACCCCCAAGATCAACACTACCCGCAACAGTAGAAATCCTTTGTACTGAATTCTAATTCAGGCAGTTTTCCACAAACCTCTTAGCCTGTATTCCAACAAGCTCAAGCTCAACCAAGTAATTCAGTTGAGGTGATGTTTAAGCAATTTTCGGAAGGACAACAACAGTTCCAAACATTGATCCAAGGAGAAGTGAAGGAGCTAAATCAAAAGTTTGATGCATTAGCAACTCATGTGAAGCAATTGGATGTGCAAGTTGCTTAGACTTCTGAAGCTGTGAAAAGACAAGCTTGTGTCTTTCCTGGGAAGGTTGAGGATAATCCCAAAGCGTATTGCAAGACTTTGGTGAGTAATTATGAGGAAGAAGCTGAGAATTTTGGAGAAGACTCGAATTTTGAAAATCTAGAAATTGATGCAGAAAGATCTGCCCGATCGAGCAGCCATTGCCCGATCGAGCAGCCATTGCCCGATCGAGCAGCCATTGCCCGATCGAGCAAATCATTTTCGGGGGAACAGAGCGATCGGGCATCATCAGCCCGATCGAGCAAAAGAATGAAAAAATTCCAGGAACATTTGATCGATCGGGCACATCACTTTCCTGATCAAACAGTTTTCTCGGACAAGTATCAGGAAGAAGTGCCCGATCGGGCAACACTTGCCCGATCGAGCAAAACCCCCTGGAACCTAAACTTCCTAAAATCTCTTATAAACCCAGAATCCCTTATCCGGTGCCTTCTACAAAGCCTATATCAGAGTTTAAGGTTGATGAGATGATTGGGAAGCCACCTAAACTTCTTTGAAAGCTTCACAAGATACAAGATCCAGTGGAATTTTTAGTTCCTTGTTCGATAAATGGAGTGGAATTTATCGATTCTCTTTGTGATACTGGAGCTAATGTGAGCTTCATGTCCATGACTGTTTGCAAAACAGTTGGGACTATCAGGTATCCAACCTTTTTATATGACTTTCACACTTGCTAACGATTTTACTGTCTCTTCTAGTGGTTTTATCCCCGACCTCTTAGTACAAGTTGGTGATTGCCTCGTCCCTGTTGATTTCCACATCTTGACAACAAATGAGCATTCACATGAGCCCTTGATTCTTGGAAGACCCTTTCTTGCAACCGTAGGAGCTGTTATTGATTTACCCAATCGGCGAATATCTCTAAATAACATCAAGAAGCGAGTTTTCTATCCAGTGATTCCTTCAAAAGGGGTTTTTAGGCTGACTGTGGTTAAAGAAGAAGAGATGCAGAATGAAGTTCATACTAAACCAGATCCTGAGTGTGTAGTTGCTGAAGTTCTACACAAAGAACCTCCAATCTCAACAAGGAATAGCACTCCAAAGGTTAAGGAGAAGGTGAAAGTGAAACCAAAGCTGATCAAGAAGGAATCTCAAGTAACTTTGATCCCCCAAGCAATAGTTGGAGATACCATTGAGTATAAGGTGAAAAGCAAAGGGTTCTCAAAACCTTTTTCGAAGTTTAAAGTCTTACTAAACCCATATTTCAAAGAAGAATGGCTTGATATTGCAAAAGATGTAATTGGTAGGGTTCTGAAGTTGAAGATGTCTGGATTTGGAGCTTGTTATGGAACATCGCTGGATGTTGATTCCATTCCTACTTAGAGGTAAATACCGTCAAGCTAAGTGACGTTAAACAAAGCGCTGAGTGGGAGGCAACCCACTATATTTAGAGTCTATTTAGTTGTTTTTCTATTTTGAGTTAGTCCTAATCTACTTATGTTTAGTTTTGAGTTTAAAGTGTTTCAGGTTATTACTGGTGAAAGTTTCTTCATGACATTCCAGGTTATCTCTTCTAATTTCATTACTCATCTTTCTCACTTGAATTGTTGGTTGTTTAGAATGGTTTCTCTCTTGATTCTTGTTAATTCTGATTAGTATTGCTTAGACCATTGCCCACCATTCCCCATCATTCTTGTGCTTGACTTGGGTTGAGTTTAGATTGTGCTACTAGATTGATTGCTGTTAACTGTTCTGAATGATGCTTCTATTATATAATTCTTGCTAATTTTTGATTAGTATTGCTCGATCACAGTGCCTCAATGGTTTCTCTTACAACTGATTATCGTTAGTTTTTTTTTTTTTTTTTAAAACTAGCATTGCTCAAATCATTGTACAACCATTACTTACACTTCTCTTGAGTGTTTGTTCTTTTTGCATGCATAGAGAATGAAGCATAGGAGTTCAGAACAGATTTGGGAGCACTTCACCTGTAGTATACCTTTTTCCCTTGAACTCATATATAGTATATTATTATCTACTTTCACCATTACATATTTTTCTATTGATTCGGGTTGTTTCTTTACCTTCTTTTGGATTTATTTTCACACCGGGATGGTATGAAGTAAGTCTGGGGGAGGGTGTAATGATACTAACTATATTTTGATTTTTTTTGTCTCTTTGGTGAAATTTTCAAAATTTTTGTTTCTAAAGTAGATGAGTCTATTGAGTCGAAGGAACCATGATCATAATCAATGATAATAAATAGCCAAGTTGGGGTATGGTTTTCATTTTCTTTAGATTACTAAATTAGATTAATTGCTTGGATTAGGATTGGAACCCCATTACTGATTGATTTGTTTATGAAAGTTCCAGTCTTTTGAGTTATTGATGAATTGATGCTAGCTCTGCCATGATGGGACTTAATTTGAAATCTGAATTATTCTTGCTTAAGGTGTTGATTTACTTTGAGAATTAGGTACCTTACTCTTCAATGTTCTATAAAGCCGACAAGTTCTTTCAGTACGGTCTGGGTCTTTTCTCTCCCTCCCTTCAGAAAAATATAAAAACCGGTAGAAAAAGTGTTGAAAGCGTGACCTAGATGTCCGTAATCATTACCGGGGCTGCTGAAAAGCAGTTAGAATCATGAAAACGCAGAAAAGTTCGAACATGAAAAGAATATATATATATATAAAGAAAAACGCAGAAAAGTGTGAATCTTTAGAAAAAGAAAAAAAAGAAGTGAGAAAGGGGGAAAAATGATCAAGACTGGAAGTCGGTTGATGCTCTGTTTGGTATGGGTATTTTGATAGAATAGGTACTTGAGTAAATTGATTTATATACCATAGGTGAGAATGCATGAATATGAACTTAATTGAATTTAAAGAGCTGGTTGATATAATTTGATGCTTAATTGACTTGGGATTTAGAGTAAGAAACAGGTTGTTAGTGTAGTGGTGGTAAACTGTTCAGTTTAGGTAGTTGTTTGAGATTGGTGTCTTTTGGATTTGAAATTGTACTTATGGTTTTTGAAATTCTGTGAGTTTCTATGTGGTCCTTTTCAAACCTCTTCTCCAGATTAAATCTTGTTTTACTTGAGGACAAGCAAAGATCTAAGTCTGGGGGGGAGTTGAGATTACTCGGTTTGAATGCATAACAATGGGCATTTATGTTTGCTATTCTGCATTATTCTGAGTGTTTTCATTGCATATTTGGTAGAATTTCAGTATTCTAGGTGTTCGGGTCGAATCAGAGCAAAATCGATGCATTTCAAGAGATTTCATGAAGTTTCAGAAGAATTAGAAGTTGCAGACAAACGTGCCCGATCGGGCATGTGTGTTGCTCGATCGGGGAGATGTTCCTGGAAAAATACGAGATTTGAGATCGATCGAGCAAAAGCCAATTGGTCAAGCAAAAACGAGAAGTGCCCGATCGGGCAACCACTTGCTCAATCGGGCAGATGTCCTAAAGAGAATATGAAGTTTTCCTTATTGCAAATCAAGTCCTCAAGCCTTTTCAAGTTTTCCATATTTATTATTTTACTTTTTTAGCCTATAAATACAATAGGTTTTAGGCCTTTAGAACTTAAGCTTTATTTTTTATTTCTGAGAGAATTATTAAGGAGAAGAGATTATGAAACTCTGTATTTGGGAGAAGATTTCTGAACCTCTTTATATATCTATATTTAATTTAAATATATATTCTTCTTTGATATTGATTTGTGATTGCATGTCAATGTCTGAGTAGTTCCATAGTTAGGTTTTTAGAGTTTCCCAGGGAAATCAGGGTTTGATTGTTAGATTTGTCATAATGGGATAATAATTGTTAGGTTCTTAGTCTAGACTTATTATTAATGCATGAATTAGAGTAGCTAACTAGTTCATTGATATTAGACTGATAAACGCAAAGAGATTTGGTTTAGAAGTTGGATGTAGTCTAGATGAATAAGCGATTTTGCTTGCGAGAGTATTGTCTTGATTGCTTATGAACAATTGAATCTATCTGTAATGCATGTTCTGTTATTTAAAAGAGGGCGAGAGTTTGTCTCTGATAATTTAAGCATAGAATTTAGTACTCCGAGAGGAGATTATTCCATATCTGTCTTTCATGTTGAGAACTATTTTCAAAAGAAAATCCATGCATGATAAATTGACTTTCAATCATGATTACCTGCGGTTTCCCTGATGCCTGACGCTTTTACTTTATAGTTTTAAACCGTTTTAATTTACCGTTTTGATCTCTATCAATGTTATTATTCCTGCTTTAGCTCGATTTGAATTGAATCTAAAACGTGTACTTTTGGTCTCTGTGGATTCGATACCTATACTTTGCTACATTGAACTGTTCTCTGTAGTATTTGTTTTAGGATTTAAATTCTAGATCTATCAGGAAACGATGAACAACAAAGAGGAGGAAAGGAAGGTTACGGAGGAAAAGGTGTACGAGAGGAAAAAGAAGAAGCCTAATAAGAAGCCTAATAATCCAAAGAAAGTTGTAAAACACAACACACATGGCTCTGATTTTGTTGTAGATGCTTCGGAAGGGGTTGAAAAGGATGTCTTTAAAAAAGGTACCACCTAGTTCAAATGACGATTATGAGGATAAGAGAATAGATGCTCTTGGGAAAAGACTGGATGTTTTGGCGAAGGCTCTCAGTGCCGAGGAACCGCGTGCATTACTAGGAAAGAGAGTTCCTTCATTGGCAGCTACTCAGGCTTCACCTTACATAGGAAAATCTATCGTCAAACGCATCATACGAGGTGTTGTATCTTCAGCAAATGACTATGATCCAATGGATATAGTGCCAGAGGAGAAGCCGTTGGCGTTGATGGAGTGGATTGCAGCTGATGAGTACGTATTACCCAACCTTCACCATCATGGCTTGTTTTGTTTTGTTTTGCATATTTTTTTTGTATTGCAGTTTTGTTTTGCAGATTTGTTTTGTATTGCAGTTTTGTTTGGTGTTGCAGTTTTGTTTTGTGTTGCAGTTTTTTTTTTGTGTTGCGGCAGTTTTGTTTTGTCTTGCCATGGGTTGTTATGTGTTGCAGTTTTGTTTTGTGATGCAGTTTTGTTTTGTGTTGCAGTTTTGTTTCATTTTGTAATGCAAATTTGTTTTGTTTTGTGTTGTAGTTTTGTCTTGTTTTGTAATGCAAATTTTTTTTGACATCTTCCTATCCTGATTACATGCGACAACCGGTAGGAAGCTCAAATTCTAAAGTTGCTTCTTTAATGAAATGATTGTACCTAGATCCAAATGGCCTACTACTGACTACTGATGACTAAGAGATTCTGTGAGTGTTTGCAGTTTTTGTATCTACCATTTTATATTGCATGTTTATCTATTGGATTAGACCATTTTGAAGTCTGCATATTTGTCCACTTACGTTTACTTCGCTGCTTGCAGCACATAGAAGAAGTGTTGACTATGTTCAGGTTGAGATCCATTCGGGAAAACTTGCCTTTCATAGACAAAGTTGGGTTTTGGGATCCATGGGCCGTGAATCTTTAGTTAAACGACTACTGTAATTTCTCCAAAGATCCAAAACAATTCATATTTAGGGATGAGCACTATGCCAAATACAATGGTGATAGTCCTCCTGATTTAAAAACTCATAAGATTTGGCAGACAGACATTGACAACCTATATGGTTGTGTCAATATTAATCGTAATCATTGGATAGTCATTGATGTCAACTTCCCGAAGAGAAAGATATTTGTATATGACTCTATCCCAAACCTTTCAACTAATGCTCAAATTAAAGATTGCCTAAACCATATACGGAAAATGATCCCTGCTTTTTTTAAGAACTTAGCCCCTGTAGGTACAGACTATTCAACAGCTCAGTTTGAGGTTTGTAGAATTCAGAAAGATACACGAGTGAACGAAAAACCAGGAGATTATGGTGTTTTCGCTCTCAAGTACATTGAGTTTCTTGCCCTGGGATGGACGTTTGATGGTCTATGCGACGCGAATATTCAGGCAATCCGGGAAAGATTTGGTGCTGAGGTATTTCCTAATACCTCAGGGGTCAAAATTTGCTTCAACAAATCCATTACCACTGCATGTTGAGTTTGAAAACCTGCAACTAATGGATAATTCTGTTTGACCTACGGACAAGTATTGCACTCGTTTTCAGTGTTAATGTAAATATTTTATAGAAAATGTTAATGTAATTTAAAAATGTTAAATATCAAGTTGCATACTTTGTATTGTGTTGCAAATTTATTTTACGTTGCAAATTTATGTTCTTTTGTAGATTTTTATCATGTGTTGCAGATTTATTTTGTTTCACATATTTTTTTGTGTGTGCAGATTATCTCTTGTGTTGCATTTTTTTCTTTTATGTTTCAGTTGTTATTTTGTGTTGCAATTTTCTTTTATGTTGCAGTTTTTCTTTTATGTTTGCAGATTTTTTTTAAACATATAAACTAACCACTTAGATATCCGAACAGATGATTTAATTATAATAAACATGATTGAGAACGGTTTAAACTTAAACTTTGAGAAATCTTATTCGAAAACATTAACTAACAACATCACATTGATAATATTCTTCATCTCGAGACGGTCCTCCAAAAGCTCTGAAATTGCCACACATCTTCCCTAATCCTCCAACGTGAGGTATTATGATCTCCTGCCATTTTTTCTTGAGCACTTCATCTCTAGCCTCTAGCCTCGCCCACTCTGACTAGATGTCAAAGTTCTCGACCGAGATTTGCTTCTGTAACAGACACAGCTTCGCGTTCTTTCGCTCGTATTTCAACCTCCATTCCATAGCCTCCTCCTTCGCTTTCATTTGTTGGTTGAGCATGACAATCACCGATTTGGAATGCTTGTGTAGTGCCTTGATTTCCTTTGCATGAAGATCTTGAACGTCCTCCATCGCCACAACTTTTCCTTTATCCATAACACCTTAAAATTTGAGAGATACTTAAAAGTTGTTTAAGACTTGGGATTGTTTATGAAAGGTTAGGATATCAATCCTTAAATAATGGTTAGATATACATTTATGAATGTGAAGGTGAGGGGTTAGTAATGTGTACGATTTTAAAATAAAAGTCCAATCAAAACAGATGTCAAGTTTTGCGTAAATGATGAAAAGTTGATAAAAAACAGTGAAAACTTTGGATAAAGTGCGCAATTGACTTAATTATTGCAGATTTATTATATGCATTGTAGATTTATTATCTATATCTGTGCAAATGCCAGAATAATTGGGGTGTTGTAGATTTATTAATTGCATTGCAGATTTATTATTTTGTATTGCAGATTTATTATCTGTATTGCAGATTTATTATATGCATTGGAGATAATTGTTGTGTTGCAGATTTGTTATCTGTATTGCATATTTATTATCTGCATTACAATGTAGATTTATTATCTGTATTTGTGCAATTGCCAAAATAATTGTGTTGTTTCAGATTTATCATTTGTATTGTAGATTTATTATCTATATTGCAGATTTATTATCTGCATTACATTGCAGATTTATTATCTGTAATTGTACAATTGACAAAATAATTGTGTTGTTGCAAATTTATCATCTGTATTGCAGATATATTATCTGTGTTGCAGATTATTATTTGCGTTGCAGATTATTATCTGTATTAATGCACATTGTTTATTGAAAACATAGTAACCCTTAAATTATTGTTCAATTTTATTAAAAGGGAGGAATTCATTAACACATGTTACATGTTTTTCGATTATGCCCCGTCTTATGAAAAAATCCACATGTGTTTTCTTTGTAGGACTTTTTATTCTTGAGAGCCTTCTCCAATGCGGACTTTATTCTTCTCTTCTTCGGCCTACTCGGTTATGGCTTAATAGGTGGATGTTTCACAGTTTTCAAAACATAGACCGGTATTGGTTCTTCAAAATCTCTAGGCATAATGGGTGTTGAGTAAGAATTCAGTATATAATCCTTCGAGTAGTATGGGTCACAACAAGAAATATGAGATACTTGTCATTTCTCTGCAGCTATAATTGCATGTTCGCATGGTATTCGCTTCAGGTCAAACCTACGACATGAACACTTCTTATCTCTTAAGTTGAGAATATGGATTGATGTAGGACCTGTTACTTGAACTTGATTTGCATCAATTTCCTGGACTGATAGAAGCTTGACATATTCCACACGACTTTGCAAACATACAAATACTACTTATTGTACGATGAACCGTAAATGAAAACATAATTGTTGTCTGTTGTAGGTGTTACCTCTAGAAATTTCTCAGTTCCACGGGTTAATCGTGTATTCATTTTCATTTCATATCCCTTCCTGCCCGCAAACCATCTCATCATCATCGCTCGTATAACTTCTAGAAGCCACATGATGGTTAAATTCCTTGTCGACGATAGTACTTTGATCATTATTTCAGACATATTGCTTGTTAACAGGTTATATATGTCCCCCGGGAAATTCACGCGCATCCATAATTTGACATCCTCTTTCTCAAGGTACTCGTGAAGTTCATGGTTGAGCTCTTGATTCCTGGCGTAGGCGGTTTTAAATTCCACGAGTCTGAACGCATATGCAGCCTGTTTAACCAAACGGAATGCTTCGTTTCCCTATAGCGAACTAATATGTTTTTGTACAAATGGTACGTTCATATACTACGACTAGATTTTGGGTACACTAAGCCAAGGGCTCTTCCCGTGGATTTGTGACGGCCAATTATTATTGAAAGGATTTTGTCATATGGAATAACGGAACTTAATTGCCTAAAAAACCATTCCCACGATTCATCGCTTTCTGTATCAATAATTCCAAACACCAAGGAATTTTTTTGGAAATTCCCATCTTGTGCTGTTGCGGTAAGCAGTGTTCCCTTATACCTTCCTTGCAAAAAGTTCCATCGACAATGACTAATTTCCGAAGATATTGAAATTCATTGATACTTGCACTAAATGAAAGGAAAAAATTCTTGAACCTGTCGTCTTCATCTACAGAGTACAAGGCGTGTGTCCCCGGGTTGGCTCTTTTAACCATGTACAAATATGCAGGTAAATATGTGTATCCTTCCTCAAGAGTGCCACTTACCAAATCCCTTGCATGCCTTAATGTTTTGTAAGCTTTCCAGTAGTCCACCTACAACATGAATGGAAACGTAAATGAAAATAAATCTGCAATGTAGTTGAAAAATCTGAAGTGTAACCGAAAATCTACAGCAGTAATATAAATCTTAAATTTCATTTTCCTTGATATTAAATCGTTTATTCAAAGCACTCGAAACGTGGGTAGGCAACACACTAGGCCCGACACCACCAACATAGTCCTTATACATATTTCCTAGTATCTATGCAATTTCCTGTCTTGTTCTTAACGCGCTCTTCGTCACAAAACATGTATGTTCTGAAGTGTAAGTACGCACATGAAATCTGGGCCAATCGTCAATTGGTGTTGCTCGAAGCTTCCATGAACAACCGCTTACCCAAAATTTCACTACAAACAAGTAGGGTGTGGATTTGTAAACATTGTAATCGAACCTCTCAATCATAGTCAACATTTTCAACCTCTCCTCCAATTGCTCCCTTGTGTCATAACTATCACCAACTCGTATTTTGAAAGAATCAATATGGAAACTTCTTAATTGGTGGTGACGATTACCGTTACTTATGTATACGGTTGACTCATATATCTTCTTTGTTTTCTCTATCTCTACCACATCAACAACACTAACTCCATACTCTGCGAAATTCTCATCCCCAGAGTTTATTCCGTCAAAATCATCACAATAATCAAATATTTTCTCATCAACTCCTCTGCACTGTCTTCTTCTGAATCTTCTGTAATAGCTTCCTCCTTCAGAGGATGTCTTATTTGCGGTCCTTTCCTTGCAGGACTTCTCATTTGCGGAACTTCAGCAGCTCCACCCTTTGAGCTAGGTGAAGCCTTTTCTTTGATCTCATCACATATACGAACCGATACATTGTTCGACTGACATAGGAATGTTCTCAAATGTCTGGTATTCGTTACGTACACCGCAGGTTGAGCTGGAGGTAAAGCAACTCAAAACTTTTTTAGGTAACATGTAGCTCAAATTGACATCGTAATGGCTTCTCTCTATTTCGTAGTCTTCAAGTACCATTTCCATCAGTTCGTCGAAAGTTAACTTCTCTTCAGCCAACATCAACCTAGAACCTCGGTCGCTGTCGATGACAAACAATTTCCTACCATTACTAAGTGTCCACTTCCCACAAACAAGTGTTAGTTGAACTTGCGTCATTTCGTCAAATAAATAAACGGATCAAAACTGAGAAATTGAAGATCCCGATTATGGTTTCGGCAATTGAAGATGTGGACAGTCGTTACGGCAATTAAAGTTCTTGATACTGGTAGCTGGAAACTGAAGATGGCGATGGGTGGTTGAGAAAATTGAAGATGACGATGGTAGTTGAGGCAATTTAAGTTGTTGATGGTGGTTGAGGAAATTGAAGATGTCGGGGATGGAGATGTACGACCAATGTAGATCTAACCAAGGGGTACTGTAATCAGGAAAACGACGGCGTATCATGCACCGTATTAAAGAAACCAAAGAGTTTAATAAATCTGCAATGTTCAAAATAAATCTGCAACGTAGGAAATAGATCTGCAACACGTAGGAAGTATCGGAAACACAAACAAATATTCAATGTTGGAAATAAATCTGCAATGTTTCAAAATAAATCTGCAACGATTACAACAAATCAGCAACATTCGAATGTATTGTCTTGTTAAATTAAGTTCATGTTATGCGTTTTTCAGAGTAGGTGTTTGAACAAATAGTAACACCTAGAGAGTTTTCCAATGTAGGTTCTGACCAAGTAATAAATATCTTACTTTTTCAAGTATTTATTCAATTTATAAACTGAAATTTATGTCTATAAATTTCCTTTTGTCTACAATCTATCTTCCGCATCCAAACCTTATTTTTCTCTCAAAAATAGATCTACATCCACTTCCAGATCATGAGTGCATCGAGTTCCTTGGTGGAATACAACATGAAAGTGAGGGTCATACTCCAAGACCAGCAGGGAGTGTAAGACATTTATGTAATGCGTGTTCATACAAGCATGAGGAAACTCATGGTTTACTATTGCAAAAAATACCTAAACTATAACACTTTCCGATTTGTGTACGAAGGCCGCCGTCTGGGATCAAATCAGACACCTAATTCGGTATATATGTATTCTTTTTTTCTATATTGACCCTACCTTGCAGATGTATTATAACTATTGCAGATTTAGTTTAACTATTGCAGATTCATTTACTACATTGCACATTTATTTTAAATCAGACATTTAATTCGGTATATCTGTATATTGATGCTACGTTGCAGATTTATTATAACTATTGCAGATTTATTATAACTACTGCAGATTTATTTACTGCATTGCAAATTTCTTTTAATATTTTAGGTTGCAGATTAACTTTTGTGTTGCAAATTTATTTCATGAGTAATTGCTGATTAATTAACTGATAAACAACATTGTTTTTCAGTTGGATTTCGGGGAGGAATCAACAACTAATGTGTTCACGGAGATGGTCGGTGGCGGTGGAAGATTTTTTTAAATCTCTTAGTGTATGAGTTGTGCGTTGTTCCTTTTTAAAAAAATATCTCGCTATTTCTTTTTTTTTCGGTTACAGATTTATTTCCAATAAGGGGTTTTCTTCCAACCTTGCAGATTATGTTTTGGAATTGAATATTTCTTTTTGCATGTAATAGCGAGATCTACATGTTGCCAAATGTGCATCGTATGCTGGTAGTACTATTTCAGCAAGTTATTTTCGTGCACAAGATTTGTGTTAATAGTGCAAACAACATACTATATCCAAACATTAATAGAATGTACTGGAATGTAATCAAAAATATATGAAGCAGAAAACAACCTGTCTTTTTCTCGGACGATTCTGCTAATCCTCGTTATCGACCATGATTTGTTTTCCCTTGCCCATTAATGCCAGAAACCTTTTTTTCACGAGAACATACTGATAAAAAAATTTCTTCTTCTGTTAGTCAGTATTTTAAAAAGAAAATGAAAGCTGGTAACCGAACGGGTGCGGTTGTTCATGTCGCTTCGTGTTCTGTGACTTTTTCTTCTTTAATTATGGTTTTTATGAAGTCGATGAGTTTTTCTCGTAAAACTTTGTAAATTGTGTATTTTGCAGGGTTCTTTTGTATAAACAAAACTGCAATACAAAATTAAAACTGCAAGATAAAAAACTGCAACACAAAAACATTTTAAAGTTTCTTTTATATTGTGCAAAGTTTTTTTGTATTGCCGATTCGTTTCCTCGCTTTGCAGAGTTTTCTGTTTGCATTGTAGTTTTGTTGAGAAAACTGCAAAACTGCAATACAAAAAAAAAACTCTGCAAAACAAAAACAAAACTGCAACACAAAAACGTTTGGACGTTTCATTTAAAATTGCATAGTTCTTTAGTATTGCCGATTTGTTGACAAAACTTCAATTTAAAAAGAAAAATGCAACACAATAAATTATTTTTTAAAAAATCGTTGAAACAACGTCGTTTTAATCATCTCCTGTTGTAAAAAGTCCATTTGGATACGTCATTTAGGGTTTGTATTTTGATTTTGGGTCTCGCAAATTTAGGGTATTCTCTTTCATTAGGGAGTCAATTTCAAAAATTGTTTCTTCACAATTTGTGTGTAGTGATTTTCGAGATGGGGACATATAGCTGTAGCCTTAGCTATGAACAAGAAGCGCCTGGTTTCAGTCATCACTCACATGACGAAGACGAGGTGAACATCCCTACTCCATTGACTCCAGTTCACTTTGATGGTACGGACCCTTCCGAATATGAGGCGCCGGTGGTGTGTTACTATGGTGAGGATGTTAACCTCGAAATCGCCACTATTTTTCCGAATTAGGGCAGGTTGTTCTACACCTGTCTAAATCGAAATGTAAGTGTACTTGTATTGATTGTTAATCAGTAGTTATGCATACTCAATGTTGCAGTTTTCATAAAAAAATTGCAACACTGCAATACAAGAAGAAAACTGCAACGATAACAAACAATAACACAACTAACGTTTATGTTGCAGTTTAATTTTTAATCGCAGATTTGTTTACAAAACTGCAATACAAAAACAAAACTGCAAAACAAAAAATTATTTTTTTGTAACTCTTCGAAACAACGTCGTCTTAATCCATATCTCCTATTGTAAAAAATTGATTTGTTTGGAAAAAGCATCGTTTGGGGCTTGTATCTGGTTTTTGGTTTCGCAATTCTAGGGTTTTCTCTTTCATCTTCATACTACGTATTGATTGTTAATGTCCTAGGATAGTGGGTGCCACGTTTTGAAGTGGTGGGACATGGCAGTCCTTGAAGAATTGAAAAATGTTCGTAGAAGAGGTGATAAGATAGAGCAATTATCAGCTTTGCAAGACTAGGTGCTTAAGAGTAAAGCGGACATGGCATATTTGCATATGAAGATGAAGATGCTTTGTATTGTGTTGGTTGTTGTGATTATAGATTTTGTAGCGGTCTATCTCGGCAATTGATAGACCGATTTGTATGTAAGAACATGAAATATGTAAGTTTTTGTCAATTAATATGTAAATTTTCTTTCGTTATGTGCATGAAATCCATATTAGCATTAAAGAAACATGTTCACCAATAATTTCTGCAATAAAATCCATAACATATCTGTAATACAGTCGAAAACGACATCGTATGATTTGGCCACTTAGTCAAAATTTCAGTGCAATTAAACTCTACATTAGGTGTAAAACGACTTCGTATGAGTTCACCTATAAAAATTTGTCACGACTTTTAAAAATCGGCAGTATTATCGCCGCATATTTGTTAAAATCTGCGGTCAAAGGATTTAGAAAAATCGGCGGCAAAAAAATCTGCGATANGGGGGGGGGGGGGGGGGGGTTAAATGAGTAAGAAAAAAATATGCGGTGATGTGTGAAATAAATCTGCGGCCATTGCAGATCTAAAGTAAAAATGCGGCCAAAGGGGTTAATCTGGCAATTTTGGAAACTGATAACTCTGCGGACTTACCAAACAATCCTACAGACAAAACAAAAACTACAGCCACAAAAATATCTGCAACGCAAATAAATCTGCAATGTAAATAAAACTCTACGAAAAAACTGCTACGTAAACAAATATGCAATGTTATTTAAAAATCAGCGACAAAAAATCTGCATCGAAAAAAACGACGATGACGTCGATAAATCACCTGTGACGTAGACGTGACGTAAAAATCTGCGACCAAATAGACAAACATATATGCGACAAAAATCGGCGAAAAACAAAATCTGCAATGCATAAAAAACCTGCGAAAAACAAATATGCGACAACAAATCTGCAACACAAAAATATGCATTACAAAATCTCGCAGATTTTTTTCCATCTAGAAAACACGGTGGCATTTTCGTAAATACTAGATAACTTTTTTCTCTCTCATCTATTTAATTTTTTCCCGAGCTTTTTTGTTTGTTCGTGACCGAAGGATAGAATCGGGTTAAAAAAAATTGAGTTATCTCCAGCAATTAAATAAAATGTCGGGTTACCTCAGCAATTAGTACAAATAAGTAGGTCCAGTACGTAACTTTACCATAAAAGAAACTAGAGTCCTCGCCTGTAAAAGTTTCGCACCATTACGAGAAAATAGAACCCACGATAAGACTATCTGTCGAATGCGAAAGACCGCGTCTACTAAAGTGTCCTCAAAGGCTGATTGAATTCGGAAACCAAACTTGAGATTATCGCTTCAAAAGATTGCAAAGTACCTTCGAAATTATTTTGTTGCTTACATCGCATAAGTTAATTGAACAAAACTATGTCATCGCTCGAGAGTGTTCATTTTTCAGAATGTGGCATACATGCGTTTCATTTAAACGAAGATCAAAAATTATTATATATAAGAAAACTTACACGAGCTCTACCACATTAGCTCCCATTATGTGCCAATTTTTGGTAAAATAAGATTGTCATCCCATCCAAAGCAGGTTCCTTCTTTGGCAACATTTCAAATAATGCCACTCAAACCTCCAGCATTGTTAACTTACTAGTCAACATCACATTCATATCTTCCGTAATAGTTGGTTACAAAGGAACGAAAGCTTGCTTCACCCCCTGTAGTGAAGTAGCTATGAAATTACGTTACAACCTCCGATTTACTTTTGTGCTCTTTCTTAGTCTATACCCCAACCGAAGCTAGTAACCTTGTGATCTGGTTCCATGCCCTATGCTGCTTCATTGAGGCGTGGAAAATTTTGTATTTTGATCTCTTTCTTGAAGCCATGTGATTATTCTTGTTTGCTTCCAGAATACCTCCTCTTTCCATATAGCCGCCTTCGGTTCATCAAATATCATGAATAACATGAGGAAAATCCTATTTCTCTTTCAGAACTCTACATTCGTGTGCAGATAAAGCAAGAATTGATTTACGCCACCAAGAAATTTGTTTTCGACAATTAGTTCGATTTAATCACCTTTTCAAAATCGTGTTACAACCATTGGTTGTCGAAGTGAAATTGCTTTAATGCAAACAATTCTTCATTGGGATACATTAAAACATAGTTGGTCGATTATTTGGGCCCATGAATCGAAGATACTCTGCATGGGAATGTGCAAATCGTTTAAACCAGTCCTTATTTCCCATAACTTGGTATACACAAAAATGGCTTGCTTCCAACCTCGTCTTCCCACCCAAGAGAGATAATCACCAGAAATCATTACACAACATTGGCGCAAAAGCCTGAAATCTAGAAATAAAGTGTAATTGCGAACCGTCTTGCATCTCTTGATGACCATCATTAAAATCCCTAATCATTGCCTAGATACTTGTTCATGTCGTGCTAATTTGTTTCAAACGCTACCACACTATCTCATCTTTCGAAATTACAGGATGCCCATAAACAAAAGACACATTTTTTTACATTCTTATTTGATATTACTCAGTTTTACCACATAATAGTGGACATTTATGTCTGCTATTATGTGTTATCCGAGCATTTTATTTGCAATTTGGTGTCTTCTATAGGCTATTAGGTGTTTGAGTCATTTTGGAGCAATATGATGCATTTTAGAGCAATTCAGAAGAAAAATGGCTAAGTCCGGGAGCAAGGAACACAGAAAGCCACATAGAAAAAGAACGATCGTTCTCCCTTGAGAACGATCGTTCTCCCTTGAGAACGATCTCCCCTGAGAACGATAGTGCAAATGCTTCTGAAATTTTTCGGACAAAGATATTGATCGTTCCCTGTCAGAACAATCAATCCAGAAGATGACTAGAAGGATCGTTCTCTCCTAGATTGATCGTTCCCTGCACCCTAGAAGACTTAGAAGATTTCCAATTTTACAACCTTGGTCCTCAAGCGTATCAATGTTTTTCCTATTTTATTTATTTTACTTTTACACAGACAAAAAGCCTTCTGGTTAGGTTTTATTTTGTTTTACGCTTTTATAACTTTGAGCTTTTATAGAGAGACGAATCTCGAACTGACTGTATTTGGAGAAGATTATGAAATCTAATTTTATATATTCAAAAATATATTTTTGTTTTAATGATTATGTGTTCTCCCTGATTTTTGATTGTTCTTACTTTTCAATGTATGAGTACTTCATTAGTTAGGTTTTAGGGTTTCCCAGGAAAACCAGATTTGATTGTTAGGGTCTAATATAAGGGATTGAATTTGTTAGGTTCTTAGTCTAAATTTGTTCTTAATGTATGAATTAGAGTAGCTAACGAGTTCATTGATATTATTTTGATAAACGCAAAAATATTTGGTTTAGAGGTCTGATCTAGTCTATATGAGTAGATGTTCTTGCTTGCGAGAGTATTGTCCTGAATATCTATGAACTTATTGAAACTGATCATTAATGCATGGTCAAATTAGTTAGACATGAAGAGAGTTTATTTATGATAATTTAAACATTAGGTTTAATACTATGAGAGAAGATTATTGTATTTATGTCTTTCATGTTGACAACTATTTTCAAAGAAAATCATGTATGTTAATCATGGATTTTAAACATGACTACATTCGGAATTCTCTATTGCTTGACACTTTTATTATTGTTTTATCTTCGTTTAATTTTCGTTATTGCTTAATTCAGCTACAAATAACTCTTTTAATTTGTCTTACCTTGATTCAACATAAATCTGAAAAAGTGTTGTCTAGTCTCTGTGAAATCGATCATATTCTATATAACATTGATCTGTTCTATGCAGTATAGTTTTATGACAAAATTCTAGACCTATCATTATTCAAAAAAATAACTTCAACATTAAAATCTTTAAAGCTAAGAGGACTAGTTCCCTACTAAGATCTGAATGGTCAACAATAACCATAACTTAAGTAAACTTGAAAATTTTCCAAAAACTATTGAATATGATCCATGCCCATAAGAAAGAGAATTCCATGAAATGTTGGGCGTCATAACTTTTTTAATCTCCGAATCGCCATAAAGCTACCCGTTCTCTGACAGCTCTAGCTTAGAAGCATACTACGTCTTGTTAAATTCCAGATTCAATCAATGTTGAGCTTGAGAATGAACAAGAACAAAGAGAAAATAATTTCACATTATTCAATTTGATTATTTACAAAGATCTGTTTATCATTACATACCAGATGATTAAGAGCTATTTAATATGTTAATGAATGTTAACAAACTTAACCACCCTAACTAACTAAACCAGCTAAATCAGCTAAACCAAGACATTCCTAATACACCCCCTTAAGTATGAATCTGCTGAAACTAAACATGATACAGACTTGACAAAGATATGCGATTGAGTAAGATACGAAAAGGACGAGGCTGGAGAGGCTTGGTGAGTATATTTGCAAGCTGATTTCACTTGAAACATAAATGGTTTTAAGAAAACCAGAATTGACATTATCATAGACAGTGTGGCAATCGATTTCAACGTGTTTCGTTCTTTCATGAAAGACATGATTGGTGGATAAGTGAATGGCAGACTTGCTGTCACAAAACAACTTTCCAAGACTAGTTATCTTGGCATTAAAATCCAACAACAATTGATTTAACCAGACAAGTTTACAAGAGGCAAGTGCAAGACTCCTATACTCTGGTTCTGCACTACTTCTGCTCACCACTTGCAGTTTCTTAGAATATGATATTACTCGGTTTTAACGCTTTCTAGTGAGCATTTATGTTTGCTATTAAGCGTTATCTGAGTATTTTCCTCAAGGCTATCCTTTATTTTACTTTGGTTTTCCTTTTTCTTAACACTATATAAGCCTCGTGGCTTGGTTTTATTTTACCTAAGCTGTATTTTATTCAGAGATTTTACTAAGGGAGAAGAGATTCTGAAACTTTGTATTTGGGAGACGTTTTCTCTGAACCCTCATTGTAATCCCATATCTTTTTTTATCTTTTGATTGAAATTATGTGTCAAAGATACTTATTTGTGTTTGCTTGTTAATGTATGAGTAGTTCACTAGTTAGGTTTTAGGGTTTTCCATAGAAATCATGTTTAAGTGTTAGATTTATCATAAGGGGATAACAATTGTTAGGTTCTCAGTCTAGACTTGTTCTTAGTGATTGAATTATATTGGCCATATAGTTCATTGATATTATGTTGATAAACACAAAGAAATTTGGTTTAGAGATCTGACATAGTCTAGATGAATAAGTATCTCTGCTTGTGGGAATATTGTCTTAGATGCTTATGAACATATGGAATCTGATGTTAATGCTTAATTGAATTATCTAAATACGGCGAGAGTTTTTTTAGTAATTCGAATATAGGGATCTAATACTTCAGGATGAGATTAGTTTAGCTTCTGTCTTTTCAGTTGAGAACTATTTTCAAAACAAAAATCCTTGCATGATAACCTGACTTTAAAGTCTGACTATCTGTGGATTTCTCTATTGCCTGACGTCTTTAGTTTATCGTTTACAACCATTTTACTTAATTATTGCTTTGATTCCGATACAACCATATTTTTATTCCTTCTTGATTTGAAATTGAACTAAAAGTTGTGTTGTCTGGTCTCTGTGGGATTCGACCCTATCTATATTATTGTGACATGTTCTTTGTAGTTTAGTTTTAGGAATTAAATTCTAACTCTATCATAATTTTGGCGCCGTTGTCGGGGACCAATACAATTCCTTTTAAGTTTTCTTAAGAGTCTAGTCTAAGATTTTTATTTTTATAGTACTCATCTCATTCTTTCTTCTTAATTTTGTCTTTAAAGGTGCATGACCAAAATATCTAACAAATCCAAGGAATTGCTCAACCTCAGTAACGCAGAACTCATAAAGTTAGAACGCTCAAACCGGAAAGCAAAGAAAGACGCAAGCTCATGTAACTCAATAAGCGATAATGTCAATCTCAATCCTGAAGGTCCAAACGATCCACCTCTTCATGGACTCCATCAACTGATACTTAATTTAGTAGGAGGAGGAGCTAATGGAAATCAAGTGCCACAAGAACAATCAAGAGCTGGTGGCAACCAAGTTCCACCAGCAAACCAAGGCGATGAGAATATCGATGCAAGAAACTTCATCTTGTTTGGTGATCCGAATAGAGTTTCTAATCAGCGTCCGCCTCAAAATTACCCTCTGGTTGGTGATTTCAACAATCTTGAAGCATTTTTTGCTAACAGAAATGCTATCCAACCTCGACAACCTCATCATTAGGAGTACCAATTTCTCATTCAGCTCGTTCAGATGATTCGTCACAACCAGTTTCATGGTCTACCCAATGAGCATCCCATGGATCACATTGACAACTTTGAGGACAATTGCAGCACTACCCAATTTAATGGGGGTATCACGAGATTTTATGCATTGCAGCCTGTTCCGTCACTCTCTAGATGAGAGAGCACTTCGTTAGTTGAAATTGCTACATGCTGGTCCGATTTAACATGGGATGACTGTAAAGCCAAGTTCCTCAGCTACTTCTTCACCACTACCACGACCAACACACTAAGAAACAAGATCTCTAGATTTATGCAAAGTCCAGTATAATCATTCTATGAAGACTAGGAATATTTCAAGGAGCATCTTTGTGACTGCCCACATCATGGTTTCTCAGATTTAAGTCTCCTCAACACTTTCTACAGGGGAATTGATCAAAAATACCAGTTTTCCTTAGATACAACAAGTGATGGTAAATTTATGACTAAAGCTGTCCTAGATGCACATCGACTGATAGATAACTTAGCAATTAGCAACAATAATCATTCTCCAGACTTTGATAGAAGAACCAAGAGGACTACATTTGAAAACTATGAACTTTCAGAAGTGAAGGGACAAGTTTCAAAGATGAGAGGAATGCTTACTCAACTTCTCAAGAATCAAAACCAGAGATATGTCAGTTTTGCTGAAGATTTAGAGGTTGATTGCTTTGCTCTTCAAGAGAAAAATACTGTAGGAGTTGAAAAGGAGGTGAGTTATATCAATATCCAAGGTCAAAGGGGATACAATCAAGGGTACAATCAAGGATATAACAAGAATCATCCTAGCCTTTCTTGGAGAAGCAACAATGTGGAAAATCCTCAAGATCAAGTCTACCCAACTCAGCAGCAAAAGACCTTTGTGCAAAACTACAATTCAGGCGGTTTTCAACAAACCTCTCAGCTTGTATTTCAACAAACACCTCCATCTCAATCTCAGCATAGCAACTCAATAGAGATGATGTTCAAAAAACTGTTGGAAGGAAAACAACAATCCCAAAGAGAAGTAAATGAACTAAAACAGAAGTTTGAAGCCCTTTCTACACATGTGAAACATTTGGATACTCAAGTTCCTTAGACTTTTGAAGCTGTAAAAAGATAAGCTGATGTTTTTCCTGAGAAAGTTGAAGGCAATCAAAAAGGTTATTGTAAGTTTATAGTTGTTGATTTGACAAAAGAAATTTATGATTTGGAAAGTAATGCAGAATTGGAGAAGATTAAAAATGATTCAGAAGCTCAGGATCGATCGTGCAGACAGAGACCGATTGAGCAATCATGTTTCAAAGGAAGAGATCTATCGAGCATCGAAGGATCGATTGGGAAAAAATGTGAAATTTTTCCAGGGACATTTGATCGATCGGGCAAATTGTACGGGAAGAAGTCCCATACTCAAGAGATCGATCGATCTGCCTTGTCATATTCGAAAAATATAGAGATCGATCGATCCTTTAGATGATCGATTGATCCTTCCTCCCATATTTCTGCAATTCCTTTTCAATGGCGTGTAAATCCAGAATCCCTTACCAAGTGCAACCTACACAGTCCATACTAGAGTTTGAGGATGGAGAGATGATTGGGAAGCAACTAAATCCACTTAAGAAGCTCCATAAGCTACATATTCTTTTTGTGATATTAGAGCTAATGTGAGTGTCATGTCAATAGTTGTTGCAGAAAGATTAGGGATTTCAGGTATCGAGCCTTCTAAAATGACCTTTAAGCTTGCTAATGATTCTACTGTATCTTCGAGTGGATTTATCTCTGATCAATTGGTCCAAGTTGGGATTTTTCTAGTTCCTGTTTATTTTCATGTCTTGGAGATGAATGGGAATTCAGATGAACCTTTGGTTCTAGGGAGATCTTTTCTTGAAACTGTAGGATTTGTTGTTGATCTTCCTAATCAGTGATTATCACTAAAATAAAATAAAAAATCAAGAAAAGGGTTTTCTATCCAGCAGTCCCTCCAAAAGGTAAATCCAAGCTCTCTATGGTTAAAGAATATAAGATGAAGCATGAATCTCAGATCGAATCTACTCTTATAGTTGAAAACAGTGAAGTCTTGCATAAAGAAGCTTAAATCTCAACAATGAGCACAATTCCAAAGGTCAAGGACAAAGAGAAGATGAAACCGAAGAAGTCCAAGAGAGACTCTCAAGTGACGTTGATTCCTCAAATTATAGTTGGAGATGCGATTGAGTATAAGGTAAAAAGCAAGGGTTCTTCGATACCTTTCTCAAAGGTTAGAGAATTCTTCACCCTAGAGATTAAGGAGAAAGGAACAAATGTTACAAAGGATATGATGAGTAAGGTTCTGAAGCTGAATATGTCTGATTTTGGAGCTTGTTATGGAGCATCTCTTGATGTTGATCCAACCCCAACTTAGGAGGTAAGTACCGTCAAGCTTAGTGACGTTAAACAAGCGAGTGGGAAGCAAACCCACTATTTGTTTTTTTAGATTAGTTGTTTTTCGAATTTCGAGTCAGCTTTGCTTTTAGTCCTAACCTATTTATTTTTAGTTTTGAGTTCTCTATAATTTAGGATATTACTGGTGAAGGATCTTCAAGATACTCCAGGTCATCTCTTATCTGTTTTCATTCCTAATTATCTCACTTGAATTATTGGTTATCTTAATGGTTTCTCCATTAATTCTTGATAATTTATATTAGGAATGAAGTGTGGATATGGACACGAGAAAAAGAAAATAATAAAGGAGGTCCACGACGGAGCATGCGGCAATCACTCAGGCGGCAGGGCGCTGGCATTTAAAATAAAACGATACACCTATTATTGGCCGACCATGATCACAGACTGCGAACAACACGCCCTAAAATGCGAGAAATACCAAAAAAATGCACCATTGATATACATGCCCATTGAGGAGATGCAATCCATCACAACACCATACCCTTTCATGCGATGGTCCATGGACGTAATTGGCCCTATGCACAGGTCGAAGCAGAAACGCTTCCTTGTTGTCCTAACAGACTATTTTTCTAAATGGATAGAGGCCAAATTATTTGCCAAAGTCAAGTCAGATAATGTATAATCCTTCATCTGGAAGAACATAATATGGCGCCACAGAATCCCGTACGAAATTTATACTGACAACAATCCCTAATTCAACTTCGATAGGTTCAAGGATTTTTGTGAAAGAATGAGGATAAACCTAACTTTCTCGACTCCATATTATCCACAAGCAAAGCCGAGGTCGCAAACAAGAACATACTAGACGATCTAAAGAAGAGATTGGACGCGAAAAAGGGGAGATGGGCCGAAGAGTTGGAAGGGGTTCTTAGGTCTTTTCGGACAACGCCCAAGAGGGTTACCAATGACTTGCCGTTTGCTTTAGTGTATGGTACCGAGGCAGTAATACCAGTTGAGATCGAAGTCCCAAGCCTCAGACGCGAGCTAGCACCTCATAACACAGATCAAAATGACCAGATGCTCATAGACATAGTCGACACGATCGATGAGAGGAGAGAACAGGCAACCATAAGGCTACAAAACTACCACAATGCTGCATCACGATTCTACAAAAAAATCAAGCAGCGACGGTTCGATGAAGGAGAGCTGGTATTACAGGAAGTTTTCCCCGCACGGGCAGAGAAGAATCCAGGAAAGTTGAGAATCAGATGGGAAAGGCCGTACAAAATCACCAAAATAATTAAACCAGGAGTCTACGAATTGGAGGACGCAGATGAAAATGAAGAGAAACACCCTTGGAACGCCCAACATTTTCAGAAATTCTTTTGTTAAGATTTTAGCAACTTGTATTTCCATCGTTTTTTATTTACGCATGTTGTAGATCGAACGCAATGAACTACAACCAAGGCTTGATCCCCAACTCAGGGGTACGTATGAAAATATGTTTAGGGAGTTCATCTAATACTAATAATTAATTTATCGACATCCCTTTTCTTCCTTCCCATTAGTCTCCCTCTCTATACTCCGACCCAGCCCGCCCAATCTTTCCTTATTAATTTTTCTCGAAAATTGGGGGAGATGTATTTGTCCTCTACACTCCGATCCAGCCCGCCCAATCTTTCCTTATTAAGTTTTCTTAAAAAATGGGGGGGGGGGAGATGTATTTGTCGTCTACACTCCGACCGAGCCCGCCCAATATTTCCTTATTAATTTTTCTCAAAAAATAGGAGAGACGTATTTGTCCTCTACACTCCAACCCAACTAGGGGCTCCTCGTAAACACACAAGCTGGCGCCCGAACTTGAAGCCTCCATCCCTGCACACAAGCCCGTAGAAAAGGACCACATGCGTAGCTCATACTCCCACTAACCACCCACAACATTTTCTATCGATTCCGCCCATGCTATTTGCCAATATTCCACTGAAATCGTTGGGAGAGTACCACATTGTACCCAACATGTCTTTACACCGATAAAACGGTCCAAACATTTAGTTCTCCTTTTCCTATAATACAATATTCAAAACCAAAAAATATTTACACACACCATGTTGTATAACCTGGCCAGTCGTACAACACATGGCACACCCCTAGTGGGTATTAGCCTGAGTAACCCTCAGCATGGAATGAGCGCTAAAGCCAAGCCCCACCTCTCAACAATGCATTGAAACGAATCACAAAACTCTTAAAGTTTGAAACACCTATTACTCATTTAAAATTCGATCTCTCGAATAAGAACGCTACTATATGACAATAAAATTGATACCGAGCATGCGGCCACCGCCAGGAAAACATCTAAGGAATTTTTTAAACAAACATGCTAAACACCTAGATTAAAACCCAAATTGGGCCTAGCCGGAAATAAGCGTATGTAGGTAACGCGCATAGGTCAAACCCAAAATATTCACATAAATTAAGCAAACTTAAAGTTTCGGGTAAAGCCTCCCCATGCAACTAAGTGAGAAGAAAATCAAACAGTTCGGGTGAAAGCCTTCCCATGCACCATGTTCATATTCAAATAATTAAAGTCAAAGAAAAGATAAAGGACGTCGGAAACGCTTAGCTCGTCCCAGCCGGATCGCCATCATTGCCCTTATGGGCTTTCTTCCTTGCAATGGTTGTAGCTTCCCCAATATGAACTGCAACCTCAACGGCTCTATCCAACACGCCACCTGCATTCACATCCACCTCGTCAGGAACTCCACTGTTCACAGCCCCCTCATCAGCGTCACCATTTGCGACCTCCTCAGCAGGACTTCTTCCCTTCTCCTCATCAACTGCGGCTTCCTCGACTTGTACAAGATGTGACAAGTTAGAACCATAGGGATTAATGATGCTAACTAAGTTTAATTTAGAGGTCTCACCGGTTTGGCTGCTTAGATCGGATCTAGTTGGTGACGCCACCCAATCCTTTTCCATGTTCAATTCCTTAAAGTCGAGCATTTTCAGTTCCTCATTAAAACCCACCAGGTCCCTCTCCAGGTCCCCCTTCTCAGACTCTAACGTGGTCGCCCCTTGGAGCAGCATGTTGATCAGCTCTAAGTTTCCCTTGATCTGTTCCACCTATACTAATTTTTCTTGGTACATTCTCTCATTCACAATTTTCCCCTTGACCCAATCCATCCTCCTTGCGAACCTTGCACTCCGTTCGTCCTCTTTGTCCTTTACCTTCTACGCAAGCTGATCGTCTACCTATGCAAGAACAGACGCCAACTGATAGGCTTAGAATTTAATCCTAAACTAATGCTGCAGAGAACAGATCACAAT
>OVBE01002015.1:0-32846 GCA_900406425.1 Iberis pinnata | reverse complement strand
CAGAATAGTAAGAGTTTAGGGTTTAGGGTTGGGTTAACTTCCCTTTTTATATTTGTTTGTAAATCCTAAACCATAATTCATTGACGAATGTGAATTATATAAAGGGAAATGTGTTAATACATAATTAGACCCTTTTTCAATCCAAAGTGTGTTAATACATAATTCGAGATGTATGTATATATGTTGTCTTACGGTTACTTTAAACCTAACATGTAGATTTGGGAACGAGATCTAACTCATATAAAGTTAATCATATACAATGAGAAAATTATCAGAATAGTAAGGGTTTAGGGTTTAGGGTTGGGTTAACTTCCCTTTTTATATTTGTTAGTAAACCCTAAAACCTGAGTCTAACTCCCATTTTTATATGAGAAAATTATCAGAATAGTAAGGGTTTAGGTTTGGGTTAACTTCCCTTTTTATATTTGTTAGTAAACCATAAACCATAATTCATTGACGAATGTGAATTATATAAAGGGAAATGTGTTAATACATAATTAGACCCTTTTTCAATCCAAAGTGTGTTAATACATAATTTGAGATGTATGTATATATGTTGTCTTACGGTTACTTTAAACCTAACATGTAGATTTGCGAACGAGATCTAACTCATATAAAGTTAATCATATACAATGAGAAAATTATCAGAATAGTAAGGGTTTAGGGTTTAGGTTTGGGTTAACTTCCTTTTTTATATTTGTTAGTTAACCCTATACCATAATTCATTGACGAATGTGAATTATATAAATAAATTGTGTTAATAAATATTTAGACCCTTTTTCAATCCAAAGTGTGTTAAAACATAATTCGAGGTGTACGTATATATGTTGTCTTACGATTACTTTAAACCTAACCTGTAAATTTTAAGCAAAATGTGAGACCGTGAACACGTGAAAGTTATGAGGTCGGACATGTTAAACGGTACATATGACATAAGTGCAACAAAAGCAAAAGTGCAGAAGACAAAAATAAGTAAGCAAGTTGACAACGAAGAGGAAACAAACCAAGAAGGATGAATTTTTTACAAAATTAAAAAGCCGAGTTTGTACGAAACAGACATTAGGGATTCGAGAAGCTAATTACAAGAAAGGGTTGGGAACTTAAACTCCCAACTGCTTCACTTGAACATATCATCGTCTGCGTCGGAACAGTTTTCCATATCCGAGCCAGACAACCCAAGTGCATCCGGCGATGGGAGAACGGTTCATCGCCATCATCAGAACTGGAGTCAGATTCCGGTTCGGATGAGTCATCACAATCTGAAGCATCTCCGTCTTCTGAATCGTCAGAGGAGTCAGAGGATGATGTTTTTTTGTTGGGAGAGCGGCTGCGTTCGTCCTTGTCTTCATCAAATTGGTCGTAAAAGTCGTTGTAGGCCCTGTCAACTGGATCGTCGCCGTAGTCTAAATCGGATTGATCATCATGTTTGGGACCTTTGGAGTCCCTGCCCACACGAACGTCAGTCGCTTTCCTCTTGTCGTTGTTGTTGTCCATGATAAACTGCGAATGGGGAAAGAAGAAGAAGAAACCNAGTAGAATAATTATGTAGTCGGCAAGGAGAAAGGGAGGAATGGACAATTTAGATGTTTAACATGCAGATAACGAACCTTGTGTTGATAATGGTGGATCAAATGGTTGAAAGATAATGGTGGAGCAAAGGGTAGGGAATATTTGAGTTGGTCGGGTGGTTTATATACGGCTATTAATTTAGGACGCATGCAAACTAAAGGCGCGACTGTTCATAGACATGGACGTGCATGTTTACGAGGCGTCTATTGACTTACATAATTACAGATAGTTATTCCAACTTTTGAAGGTAGAACGAACGGACCAATGTCGCCGAGAAAGTCGCCGTACAGGTTCGATTTTCCATAGGCTTAGAAAACCGTGCAACTGTCGAGTATTAGAGACATAAACTAGTGGAGTATCGTGCGCCATTGTTTTCAGAGCTTTATTCGAGAACATGTAGCTCAGCTGAAAATGATGCCTCGATTCATTCAATCCGTTATCATCGAATAAGTGGCAATGTGTGGTTGTGTTAAAAGGGTATTGGAAATGAGCCTAAGTTAAAAGAAAACCCTAGGAGATCCTAAAAAGCTAAAAAGTTTGGAAGAAAAGTTAATCAATTCTTAGTCTAATCATCCCCAAAAAGTGAAAAAGTTTGAAAGGAAAAAGAAAATGAAAGTTTATATCTAAGTGAAAAAATGAAGGCTCGATGTTCAAGTGGAAAGAAAGAAAAAAGGGCTCCTAGTGGATACCAAGAAGAAAAGAAAAGGCAAATGTGTGAACAATTAAAAGAGTTCGGAAAGAAAATATCAGCTTGGTGGTTTGGGTTTTAAGTTTAGAAAAATGTGGATCATGGGATTGAATAAGAACATAAAGGGATTCGAGTAGAGCATTAGATGAGTTAAGAACCTTGTATGCATTAATTGTTTGACTCTACCTTAATTTTCCCTAATGTTTTGCATTACTATTTGAGGGAAACCACTTCAAAATGTGAGAAACTACTTCATTCATCTTAAAATCCTTAAAGCCAAACCGAAAGGATTAGATTTCTCTTCCATAAGTAAGACCGCATTTAAATGATTAACTGAATGTAGGGGAATGGTGAATAGGATGGTTTGAAGATTCTTCACTTTGATTGGTAAAATTTGGTTCTTATGATGAGTATGTAGAAGTACATTGAGCAATTGCGACCCATGCATCATTTTACTAGTCCTTAGGATGATACACTTGAAGCATCACTCTCAAGTTTTGGTTATGAGTTCCCACCTTCAAACCCCTCTTACTCACTTTCCTTTGTGTCTTTCTTGAGGACAAGAAAAAGGATAAGTTTGGAGGAGTTGATGTGTCATGTTTTAGTTCATTTTATCTCTTATTTAGCACTCGTTCTAGGTAGATTCACATGAATATAGGTTAGTTCGGCATGCATTTGCATTGCACTTCATATTATTAGGTGATCGAAGTGGAGGAACCAAAAGCATGGACCAAAGAGTTCAAAAGATTCAAGAAAAGGATGAAAATGGAGGAGGATCGGTTTGCTGGATCGGATTAACTAAACTGATGTGAAGATTTTAAGAAAAACAGGAACTTGGATTGGTTTGGAGGATCGGCCAGCCCAAACCGATCCCAGGCCAAATGATTTAATATTTTAGCTTCTCTTTATGGTTTAAACCTATTTTCAATTGGGTTAACCCAATTTTTTGGGTCAACCCAATCCCTCTTTTAGGATATTATATAATGTCTTTAGACCTAATTTTTAGAAAAAATATTTTTTTTACTCTAATTTCTTTTCCTCTTTAGAATATCTTTGTAAACATTTGAATCTTTGCTTATTTTGGAGTTTGATCTTTATTTTTATTGTTAATCTCTTTCTATTTTATGTTTTTAATCATGATTCTACACATTTTCATCACCAGAACATGTGTTTTATCTATGATTATTGAGTGGTTCACTTCTAAGCAAATGAGTTAGGTAGATTAGGGTGATTAGGTGATTGAATATGATGCTTAGGATTTGAATAACTTAAATTTTCATTCAACAGGTGTGCTTAATGCTAGATTTGACATGATCAATCAAATTTAGATACTAGGATGAATTGTGCTTGAAATGTGTTCGGTGAAATTCCTGAACCAACTATTGTTTGCTAAATGACACTATTCAAGAGATTGTTAGTTTTTTTAGTGGTTTATCATGAATTAGATCCCATTGCCTCTTATTGTGTAATTATCCAAGAGATTGTTTTTAGTTGCATGATTAAGAGATGGATTATTGCCACGAGAGTGGATTAATCTAATTAAGTGAAATCTAGGCCAATGATTAGCACTAAAAAGTGAGTATTAGCATCACAGAATATTGTTTAATCACCCGAGTCAATTACATTTACTCATTTGCTTAGTCTTTTATCTTGATTTACATTCCCATTTTCAGTTGACTTTTGCGTAATTACTGTTCACTTTTGCTTTGTTTAACTTTTTTATTGACTTTTGTTTAAAGCTTAATTTAAAATATTTAATTTGAACCACAAATCTATTATGGCTTAGACTGATTGAGATTCTCATAAGCTTTAGTGTGTTGATTACCTTGATTTTGATTGATACCTATTGTGCTACAATGACTATGATAGTACATGACAAAATCCTATGATCAGTTAACTAGCCAAGAGTAAGGTTCAACCTCACGTTTTGTATACTCCCTTACCAATCCCTTCTTGGACATATGTCTCTATGGACTTTTTTATTGGCTTACCTCGAAAAAGAAATGGTAAAGACTCTATATTTGTGGTTGTTGACAAATTTAGCAAGAAGACTCACTTCATAGCCAGCAACAAACTGATGATGCGGTTAGTGTAGCCAATTTGTTTTTTAGGGAAGTAGTACGGCTGTGTGGGATGCCCCAAGTCATAGTCTTTGACCGTGACACTAAGTTCTTGTGTCAATTTTGGCAGACATTGTGGGCCAAGCTTAGAACAAAGCTTTCATTTTCCACCACTTGCCATCCTCAAACAGAAGAGAAAATCGAAGTTATCAATAGGTCTTTATCCACACTCCTAAGGACTATGGCAAGAAGAAATCTCAAGTTACATGAATAAGGTCTTCCTCATGTAAAGCTTTCTTATAATCATGCTAAGCACTCTTCAACTTTGTTTTCTCCTTTTGAGATAGTATTCAATTTTAATCCTTTTTCACCATTTGATTTGATCTCTTTGCCTTTGAGTGAAAGGTGTAATTTAGATGGCAAGACGAAATCCGAGCAAGTAAGGAAGTTGCATGCAAAGGCTAAGGAAAATATCAAGAAGAAGACTAAGCTCTATATCAAGCATGCGAATTAAGGTCGAAAGGAGATGGTATCTGAAGTAGATGGACCATTCAAAGTCATTCAAAGGATCAACAACAACGCCTACCGAATGGACCTACAAGGGAAGTATCAAACCTCTAATGCTTTTAATGTTTCCGATTTGATCCCTTATGTTACATATTTGGATTTGAGGAAAAATCTTTTCAAGAGGGAGAGGATGATATGATCATCGCTAGCTCAGACGAGGAAAATTCAGAACCATAAGGGAGGATCACACGGTCCAAGGAGAAGGAGCTAGCTAAGGAGGTCTAGGCAATGATCAATGCTGAGAGAAGTGACCAACAAGCTGAAATGGAAATGTTTAACGTGTTCACCCATGTCAAGGCAGAAGAACCAGATAACAATCATTGAGTAGTTAAATGGTTATCTTTGTACTCTTTTTCCTTAGTTGAGAAGGTTTTGTCCCACTGGGTTTTTCTATCACTAAGGTTTTAACGAGGCAAGATATACCACTTTTGCCAAAGCTACTTGGGATGTCATTAGGCTAAGTGATCAGGCGACACTTCATTTGTTTTATTCAAAAAATAAAAACGCCTGGTTGTATTGTTTTTGACTTTATGTTGTTTTTATGCTTTTTATACTACATTTTTTGGGGCCATGTTTCTAATGCCCTAGGCGCATGTGCCACAGCTATTTAAGCGAAACCTTAGCTCATTGATGAGCTAGCGAAGAATTTATCAAAGACCATTTTACAAAGAATTGTTCACTCGTTGGTTCTTGTTTGAATCTGTGTTTCTTACAATCCTTGCTTACAAGAAACTCATCTAACCCATCGTCCCATCCATTGTGCATCGTCCATACTTGGCTGAACCAGTTAATCAACCAACCGCATCATCCACCATACGCGCATCTATCGCTATCGGGCCAAGATATTCCTGGCTGAGAGTTGTAGCTATATCGCTACAGTAGCCGTATCCAACAAGCCACCGAGCTAGAATTTCCTGCAGGCAAGGATCACGAGTTTGTTGGTCGAGGGATCCTGTCTGAGAGCTCGATAGTGTGAGTCAAGCCTTTTCTTCAGAGCCGATCACCTAGGACCATATCATTTAGGGAGACGATAGTATTTTGAGAAAGAGACTTTCCATAATGGATGAACCAAATACTACTACTTCACTCACAAGAACAAGAAGCACCCTCTACATCCTCTTATCCACAAAAAGTAGAAGATATGCAGAGATCTTTTGTTCAAAGGAGAAAAGCTGAACATAAATAATATTTATACTATTCCTACTAATTTTTTAAAAATATTTGGAATCAAAAGAAAATGTGTTATTAATGATCTTTAAAGGAAGTTTGTTTTTAGGTCAAAAAGAACAAGAATTATGTCCTAAAATGCTTGAACTATTAGAGAAGTTTTTGGAGATGTTTCGTGAAGAGATACCACCAGGCTTTCCTCCAATAAGAGGAATTGAACATCATAATGATCTTGTCCCTGGAGAACTATTGCCTAATAGGCCAGCTATAGAGTTAATCCAACAGAAGCACGAGAGCTAGGAAAGTAAGTTAAAGAGCTTATGTCAAAAGGTTATATTCGAGAGAGCCTAATCCCGTTCTATATTCCTGCCCTTTTAGTGCCTAAGAAAGATGGAGTGTGAAAGATGTGCATTGATTCTCAAGAAATCAACAACATAACAATCAAATATAGGCATCTAGTTCCAAATACTTGATGACATGCTGGATGAGCTCAATGGAGCCAAAATATTCTCTAAGATTGATTTAAGAAGTGGAAACCATCAAGCAAAGATGAAGGAAGGAGATGAAGGGATAAAATTATGTAGTGGGAGCTGTCTTGGGACAGAGGTTTGATAAGAAGTTGCATGTGTCTATTATGCAAGCATGGCATTCGATGAAGCTCAAAGGAAGTATGCTACCACATAGAAGGAGTTGCTAGCGGTAGTTTTCACTTTTAAGAGGTACCTTCTTGGTTATAAGGTCATCGTGTACACATATCACGCAGTCATAAGGCACATCTACACTAAGAAGGATACCAACCCAATACTGTTGAGATGGATATTGTTTCTTCAAGTGTTTGATATGGATATAATGGATAAAAATGGCATAGAAAATGGAGTGTTCGGCCACCTATCAAGGATGAGGATAGGATATGCGTTACCATAGATGACTTCATGCATGAGGAACAACACATGTTAGTTCAAGGAGAAGCCATCAAAGCTGATGCAATATATGATAAGTCTTGGTATGCATATTTGGTTAACTTCATGGTATGTGGTGAAGTTTCCAAGGGATTTGATTCTTACAAGAAGAATAAATTCTCTAGAGATGTGAACCATTATTATTGGGATTAGCCTTATCTTTATAAGAAAGGTTCAAATGTGCTATTTAGAAGGTGCATTGCTGAGGAAGAAGTGAATGGAGTGTTGGAACATTGCCATCGGTCCACCTATGGAGGGTACTTTTCAAGACTGTTTAGAAGATACTACAAGTTGGACTATGGTGGCCTACCATGTTTAAAGATGCCTATATTTTAATCTCAAGGTGTGATCCTTGTCACATAATGAGGAACATTAGCAGGATGAATGAGATGCTTCAGAGCCTGATATTAGAAGTTGAGGTGTTTGATGTATGGGTAATCGATTTTATGGGTCCTTTCAATCCAGCATCCTATTGTAACAACTATATCCTGGTAGTAATGGATTATGTTTTGAAATGAGTTAAAGCTATAATATGCCATGTCAATGATGCAAAGGTTTTTATGAAATTGTCCAAGAGAATTATCTTTCCCAAATTTTGAGTACCAAGGATTGTAATAAGTGATGGGCGATCCCATTTCATCAACAAACTGTTTGAGAATATGCAAAGGAATTATGGAGTGAAGCACAAGGTAGCCACACTTTATCATCCTCAAACAAGCGACCAAGTGGAAGTCTCCAATAAGCAGATTAAGGATATTCAACTTAAGGCCCAAGCTGTTTCCGGGAAAGCTAAAATCAAGATAATTAGGACTATTCAATGTCAAAGAAGTCTTACCTTATGGAGATATTACATTGATTGGCAAGTACGGTACACAGTTCACAGTGAGCGGTCAGAGGTTAAAACATACATGGCAGATAAGATTATTACGAAAGGAACCTCGGTTCTTCTCGGAGAACAATCTCAAGATTAAATGGTTATACGAAATCAATCTCATAGACTATAAATAAGCTCGCTTAGGAGAAAGTCCATGTCTATCCTTGTAAATAAAGCTTTGCTTTATTATTAGTTTTGATATGTTTTGGTTTTTTATTTGATAGGTTAGATTTGATAAGCTCGAGCATTGGATGGTGAGAAATCGAGAAGAAATGTGCACAAACCTCTGAATCAAACCATTCACTCGAGTCTAACTTGAGTCAAGAAGCTTTTGGAGCCGCATATTCTAACTCGAGCACTCAACTCGTGTCCAAGTCGAGTTCAACTCATTTGACAAAGACTGACTCAATGCCCCCAATAGAGTCAACGAGGAACATGATTTTTTAATTCAGATATTGAATTCGAAAATCTTTCCCACACGCTCCTCCCTTATCCTCTAGTTCATTTGGTTGTTTATTTAAAGGATAACTAAGATACAACACTCATCACACCTCTCATTTGCTAAGTTTCCATCATCTCTCTCATTTCTCTCAACACTTTGTAGTTTTCTTTGTATCTAGTTCCAAGACTCCCAAGCCCTCACATTTTTGGCTTTGAGTTGAGTTTCATTCAGGACTTGAGAATGATTAACCATTCTCTATTCACCGAGCCCAAGAGATTTCCTATGAAGGTTCCAACACGTCGTTAATCTGCTGTAGACAGAAAGGAATTTCCAAAAGACAAGGGAATATATGGTTCTTGTGGAGGAGCCTATGGAGATGGAAGAATCTGAACTTGACCTCACTACTCGCGTCAATATGCCGCGTCAAAGAAACTAGTAGAACCTATGGAGGAGGAAGCAAGAAGTAAGAATGAGGAAGAAGAAGCTAAGGTCGTTAAGAAGCCACCAGCCAAGTTACAAAAACCATCCTCTATAAAAAAAAAAAAATCATATCCATACTTCTCAGTAGAGGATTCAGAGGCACACCGTATCGTGATACTGAAACCATGAGAGCATTTGGTAATAAAAGAGACGTGGAATACTCATATAAGATGTGCAAGCTAAACACATTCATGAACTGCCATGTTAAAGCTTAAGACATGCCACTTCCTTGCTTCTCTTAAGGTAAATTTCTATGAAGATAAGTCAATGATATCTTTGTATTTTACATGTTTTAAGCATTAATTTATCATCATTTTACTTCTATTATGTCATCAATGCGCTGCATTCATAGTCTTTCTTAGTAATTTTCCATGTTTAGGATAGTTTTGCATCATTATTGCATACATGTTGATTTTTGAAGTTTATTCTGGTACTTAAAAAGCTTTTGGAACATTAAGGAAGAGATGCATAAGGAGAAGTGTTGACTTGGCCAAGGCACTCGGCCAATAGCCGAGTCAAACACTAAGTCGCAACAAAAGATGCAGCCAAGGCTAAGCTCGGACAACACACTCGACCTTCACCCGAGTATGAACTATTTGATGCGAGCTAAAGGAACAGACTCGATTAAGCCACTCGGCCAAGGACTCCAAGTTAATTAGTTGAAGCAATTTTTTTGTGGATTACACCCAAAGTTTGTTTCTCACCCTTTGTATGCTTTTTCCTCTATGTTTTCTCTTTTTATGTTTGAATGTTCTTGAATGAATCTTCCAATATCTTTCAATATAATTAGTTTTTGGTTTTGATTCTTATTAATCTTAGATTTAGGATCATGAATATTTGGAGCACATGATTTTCTAGGTTTGTGATTGAGTTTTTGGGCTTGTGTTCTTGAGCATTTATGAATGTTTAATCATTGCACTTGAATTCCATTTCGTTTGTATCTTTAAATCTTGTTCATCCTTGCTAATCTAAGTCGGGTCTTGATGATTTACATGTCTATTTTTTTTTCTGAGTTTAATGGGTTTGTGTTCATCATGAGTTCTGAGTATTTCATATGTTCTTGAGGATGGGATAGATTAGTGTTGAATCTTTGATCTCTTAGATGTTTAAGCTTGTTAAAGCTAGATCATTTCTGTTTCAGTGTTCTTAATGCTTATTTCTATATGATCAATTAAAATATGTAACCCAGAAGCTATTCAATGAAATGTTTGAACCATTTTGATTTCAGAAATTTTCATTCCTATCCCTAGGGATTGGTTATTTAGGGTATTTTCACACCCAAATGATTGTTTCTTCATGCCTCCTAGGTTACTTTCCGTTAATGAGAATTAAGTCTGGAAATAGCTTAGTTTGAGATCATTTGTCAAGGGATTGAGTCTATATGTTGATGAGTTTATTGTCTAGGGATTAGCTATTGTTTGAGATATGCTAAGCATTTAGGCAGATTAAAGAGGATCATTAGTCAATTATCCCATCCTTAAGAACTTTCATTCTCTTGTTGTTTTAAGTCACTAATGCGGCTCAGTCACTCGGACCTTAGTCGAGTCAAATAAAATTTTCCTAGGCCAAGCCTTCAAAGCGGTTGGACTACTCGGCTACAACCCGAGTGAAACTAAAATTTTCCTGAGCCAAGATGCATAAGCGGATTGACTACACAGTGTTAAGCCCAATCTTTATATGATCAATACTCTAAGGCGGCCTGACAACTCGGCTACCTGCATCGAAATATTTATATGCGGCAAGTCCTTCATGCGGCTAGCCTACCACGGCCCCACCCCGCGCAAGAGATTCTCCATGTGCCTTACCTATGCCATGCAACCAGTCCCAGCCATGTTTCTTGTCCATTCTAAGAGCCAAGTAGAGGCACACATTTCATTTCAAAATTTGAATGATTAACTGGCCAAGATGCTCCTCCCTTGTCTTCATGTTGCTCTTTACCTATCTAAGACCATGTCACACCATTCACTTACCTCACACCTTCATTCTTGCTAAGTTTCACTCTCTCTTTCTCAAAACTCTCATACTCTCTGATTTTGCAATTGTTCCTGGTTCTTTGCTTCCCAAGCCACATTTTTCTTTTAGCTTTGAGTTATTCTACTTCAGGTTGAGAATGGTAAGCATAATCAAAGAATAAGAAATACTCTGACAAGGATCAACAATCCGCTAAGAACATTAAATGAAATTTTCATAAGACAAAAAAAGCTCTGATGATTTAAGCTGATCCTATGGAGATTGAATAAGAAGATCTTGTACTCTCTACTATAAACAAACGCGTAAATTGTAAGAAGGCTGCTGAATTTTACAAAGAAGGATATTGCAAGGGGAAAGAAACCAGTTGATGTAGAATAAAAGGAAGAAGAAGAGGATCATGTTGAGGAAGAAGCTCAAGTGGTTAAAAAGAAATCATCAAAGTCAAACAAGCAACCATCTAAGGAGGAGTTCATTGTCGTTGTCTTTGCCTGAGGATTCACCTAGACAAGGTATCTTCATGTTGCAACAATGAAGGATCTTGGGATAAAAAGAGATGTAGAACATCTATTTGAAATGTGAAATCTTTAGACATTCATGACTTACCACACTGAAGCTTACAAAACAAAGACCTGTCATTTCTTAGCCACCCTTGATGTGCATCTTTATGATAGTGATGAAGAAGGAGATATGGGATACATCACTTTCTCATTTAGAGGAGTTTAGTACACCATCACCATTAAAGAGCTGAACACTTTGTATGGTTTTCCAAGTAGGGATGAATATAACTAAGATTTTGACAAAAGGGAGATTCATGCACACTGAAAGACCATATAGGTTCATGAATACTCTTCAACCAGAACTAAGAACAGCCACATCAGGGGCCTAGTGGTGAGGTATCTACAAAAGTCTATTGCTAACACAATTTTGCAAGAGAAAGCACTTGTAATGTGAATAAAGGAGAATTTCACATCATGAACTTAGCACTCAAATTCCTCCTGGGAGGCACAAGTGATGGACAACCCATGCATAGAGACAGAGCAAATACCAATCTCACTTGTGTTATCCTAGACTAGATGATGTATTACAAAGAATGAGCTTTGAAGGTACAAAAGATGAATACAAGACATGAATTAAGCATTGGACGTGTGGTAACACCTATATTGGTGGGTTGTGGAGTGCCACTGACATCTGACTACTACCCAGAAAAATATTTGGAAGGACCTGAAGAGAAGCTTTTGTATCTGTTCATCCACCCAGATTTAGAGAGACAAGGCTACAACTCCCCTGCCCTTCAGTTACTAGGATAAGAACGAGACTCGGTATTGATTTTAGGCCAAGTGAAGAAGTAGTGTGCTTCTCATAGATATAAGAAGAGGAGAGTCACATTGTTTTCAACTAATGAAGAAGAGGATGAACTAGACAGTTATTACTTTAAAAAATATTCAAAAACTTGGAAGAGCAAGAATCTAGTTGCTGCACACAAAAGGATTGGACTACTTCATAAGTGGAACAAGTTTCAGGAAAAAAAGGATCCATGCTTTGAAGGGCATAGTGAAAGAGAATACAGAATAACTCAAGACTCTTCAATAGAAATTCAACAGCTCAACCTCATCAAGAAAGGTGACTCTACCTTCACCAAGTGTTATAGCTAGGAGTGGATCCTAAACCATTGGTCCAAGGTGTGTTGTGCCAATGGATCACCAAGACAATCTTCCTATGAGGTTGTTACTTACCAAAGGAAGAAGAAGAATGAAGAATCTCAAGGGACTGAAGTTGGCAGCAAAGTCGGATTGGAGCCATTTCAGCAAACAGAGTCAAGTTTTGTTCCAGCTTACACAAAGAAAAGCGTGGAGGACTACACTTCCTCCTTATTCACTCAACAATGAGGTACCACTCCACTAATCCATTTTATATACCTCTGCATTTTTATTTTTGTTTGTGTTTTTCAATCATGAAGTCTCCTTTGAATTTTTGTTACACAAGGGATTGTGTAATTTAATCTTGAGGGAGCATTTAGGAAGTATCTGATGATGTTTATTTGTTTTATTCTTTGAAATTGTGCATCTTTGAGTCTGCATGCAACTAAGACATAGAAACCCACAAAAATTTGAATTTTTTTCGAAAATATCTTTAAAAAACAGAGTGTTCATGTAGTTGCATTAGCATTTTAGAATTGAGTCTAGTCTGGTTTCATATAGGTTGATTGAATTTGCATAGGGAACTAAGATGATTATAACCTTGTAAATGTGATAATTTATTAGATAATCTTAGTGCCCTGGTTATTAGTTGTCTAATGCACCTTAATTAAGTTTGAAGTAAGATTGAACCATGCTGGAATGTGTAATTGCATTATTTTTTCTTAATTGAAACATGTTATGATGTGATGCTTACCCCTATTTATCTGAACCTAAAATTGACTATTAATTATCATGTTTATACAATGGATTTGAACTCATGAATATATATTTTTGTACATACTTGTGTTATCTCTTACCATTTCCCACTCTTTTTAATCTAAGTAGATTTCCCACTTTAAACTTAGCTTTATTTCAAGCCATGTATCTGTACTAAGTATAAGATCTTTTTCTAGAACGAGCTTGGTAGAAAGTGTTAGGTTTCAGCTAACAAGAATGAAACTCCATGTAGTTCAAGTTCACGACTTTTAGACTAGATAGGACTAGGTGGGATACGATTATGAATATTTGGGGTGATTAAAAAAGAAAAGAACATATTGGAAAAGGGTAAAGAAGTAGGAAAATGGTTAAAAATCTTTAGGAGAGGAATGAAAAATAAAATCAAACAATATGGTCTAGTAAAGGATTGGGGTATTGTAATGCAAAAAGTATGGTCTTGTGCAAAACGGAAAGAAAAAAGGGCAAAATCCTAGGAAATATGATTGAACAAAAAGAATTGAAAATCATATAGTCATAAAGAAACCAATCCGCTAGATGTCAATAATAAAAGAAACCTCTTCTAGGATAAGAAAAATAAAAAGAATAAAAAGGAAACGTGAACCATGAAGTTTTCTTTGAATTATAAAGGGTGGAAATAGGATATACTATTGGGTTTAGAAATAGGAAAACTTTTAGCTTCTATGTTATTGGGTAGATGAGATTTTGTTCTTGTATGCATCAATTAATTCTTACCTTTAGCATTATGCTAAAGCTCATTCCTTTCTGAGTGATCCTTGTTACAAGATGTTAACCATTATATAAAGGGACCAACTTTTTCTCTTAACTTGTCCTTTAGCCAAATGAGCTTAATAAATGCGTATAGCTTGATTCATGGTTTCTGCTTAATGAATGTTAAAGGGATAAGTAGATTTGATGCATGTGTAGGTTAGAACTAATATAAATTATGTTTTGATGAGTATGACTAAAGTTTTTTAGTAGAATGAAATTACTTTCATTTTAGAACTATTAACTTAGACATTGATTTCATCTAGTTAATCATCATATTTTGGTACTAAGTCACATTTTCAAACCTCATCTTGAGCTTATGAATTACTTGCTTGAGGCAAGCAAGAATAAAGTTTGGGGGAAAGCAAGGATTAAATTTGGAGGAGTTGATATCTCTGTATTTTACATGTTTTAAGCAATCATTTATCATCATTTTACTTTTTTATGTCAACAGTGAGTTGTATCCATGGTTTTTCTTAGTAACTTTGCATGTTTAGGATAGTTTTGCATCAATATTGCATATATGTTGCATTTTAAAGTTAATTCAAGTACTTAGGAAGTTTTTGGAACAACAGCCGAGTCAAATACTTCGTCGCAACAAAAGATGAAGCCAAGGACTAAATTTGGACAACACACTCGGCCTTCAGTCGAGTCAGATTAATTTGATACGAGCCAAAGGAACAGACTCACCAAGCCACTAGGCGTGGAACCGAGTCAAGACGCGTAGAGTTTTGGCTAAGTCTTCCACTTGTCCAAGCCAATCGCTTGTTGGCCGAGTCAAGCATCTAGAGGATCGAGCCAAGGCTTGCACACAGACAAGCCACTCGTCTGTTAGCCAAGTCATGCGTCCGGAGGATCCAGCTAAGGCTTGCACACGGACAAGCTACTTGGCTATTAGCCGAGTCAAGCATCAGGCGGATCGATCCAAGGCATACACGCGGATGAGCCACTGGCCAGTGGCCGAATGAAGACCAATCCAGACGACCAAGACATTACAGCGGCTAAGCTGCTCAGCCAAGCTAGCCGAGTCAAGACACAACGATTAAGCCACTCAGCCAAGCAGTCTAAGTTAAGCAGCTAAAGCAATCTGTTTTGTCGTTTAGTGGCTTAGGGTTTTTCTAAACCACTATAAATAGTAGATTACACCTAAACTTTTTTTTCACCCATTTTATGCCTTTTGCTCTAGGTTTTCTCTCCTTTTTTGTTTGAATGTTCTTGAATGAATCTTCCAATATCTTCCACTATTACTAGTTTATAGTTTTGATTATTGTTAATATTAGTCTTAGGACATGAATATTTGGTAGCATGTGACTTTCTAGGTTTGTGATTTAATTTATGGGTTTGTGATTGAATTCCCAGGTTTGTGTTCTTGAGTATTTATGAATGTTTGATCATTGCACCTGGATTCCATTTCATTTTTATCTTTAAATCTTCTTCATATTTGCTAATCTACGTCTGATCTTGATGATTTACATGTTGATTTTGTTTTTTTGAGTTTTCTAGGTTTGTATTTATCATGAATTATGAGTAGTTTATCTGTTCTAGAGGATAGGATAAATTAGTGTTAAATCCTTGATCTCCTACATGTTTATGCTTGTTAATGCTAGATCCTTTCTGTTTTAGTGTTCTTAATTCTTTTTCTCTATGATCAATTGAAATCTTACCTTAGACATTTCCAAACCCATAAGGTGTTCGATGACATGTCTGAACCATCTTATTTTAGAGATTTGCATTCATATCCCAAGGGATTGTTTTTATGCTCCTTGTTTTAATAGATTGTTTCTTCGTAGCTACTATGTTATGTTATGTTAATGAGAATTAAGTCTGGATATAACTTAGTTTGAGATCATTTTGTCAAGGGATTGAATCTTATTATTGATGATTCTATTGTCTAGGAATTAGCTCTTGTTTGAGGTGTGTTAAGCATTTAGGTAGATTAAAATGGATCACTAATTAGTTACCCCATCCTTAGGAACTTTCATTCATTTTCTCACTCATTCTATTGATGTTTATCTGGTTAGTTTTCATCATTGCATGACAGTTCTTATATTTAGTTTAATTTCCATGTATGTTTTGTTCATATAAGATCATTAGTTTAAACTTTTTATTATCTTTCTTGAATTATTAGATTCTGATTGCATCTTGCTTGGTTAATAGCTCACCCATTTAGATTGATAACCTAATTTATTTGAATGAAAATGATAGTATGTTAGGAATTGAACTAGTATAAGACTAAGAAATCCTACTATCAGTCAGAAAGTGGTTCAGATGGACGGTTAGGCTACACAACCTTCTCGGTTAGAGGCATTGAGTACTCTATCACCCTTAAGGAGCTAGACACTTTGTATGGTTTCCCAAGCGATAATGGATCGAACCAAGATTTTGACAAGAGAGAGCTACTGGCGGTGTGGAAGACTATAAGGTTAAAGAATAAACATCAGCTAGAAGCAAGAGTGGACAAATCAGGAACCCAATGCTGAGATACTTGCAAAATCCATCGCCAACACGCTATTTTCAAGACAAGTCACTGAGAATGTTAATGAAGGCGAGTTGTGTATGATTGATCTGGCACTAAAAGACCTCCTGAATTTCACTAGTTATGGGAAAGTGATGCTAGGGGATAGAATAAATGTGAATTAGCTCATGTATTGCAAGGAATGGGCACTCAAGCTGCTCAAAAGAAGGACAAAGGGAGAGCTTTGCATTGGAGGGATAGTGACTACAATTCTTGTAGCCTGTGAAGGTGGATTGATTTCAAACATTTGAAGAGGTCCAAGTTTCTTGATCTTAAAGTGCCATAAGGGAAGCTCATATACCCATTCGTTCACCCAGATATCGCAGAGGCACGGCTGCACCTACCTTGCCTTGTAGTGACTAAGGTTAGAGAAGGGTACATTATTGACTTTAGGCCACCCGTTGAAGTATTTTATAACTCATTACATGAGAAAGATGAGATTCCGAATGATTCAGCTGATGAAGATGAGTATGCACCAGAACACTTCTACTTTGCAGAGTCTTCAACACTGAGGAAGAGAAAAAACATGGCAAAATCTCACAAATGCATTGGGATACTTCAGAATTGGAACAATTTTTTTAAAAAAATACAATCAATGCTTTGAAGGACACAATAAAGAATCTAAAAGACCAAATCAAACACACGAAGGATCATTTCATGGTATTCCAGGGGAAGTTCAGTGGTTCATCCTCAAAAAAACTCACTTGACCTCCAGCAAGTATTTTAGCAAGGAGTGGGTCTTTCAACATGGCACCGATGCACAATGTACCTATGGAGCCGCTAAGACCATCATCCCATGAGCTTACGATGTACTCAAGACAAAAAAAGAGGAGATCAGGAGCTAAAGAGATTGACTCGAGCTGCATCACCCACTTCAACCACTCGAGTCAACAACTCCAGTCCCAACTTACACTAGAGAGAGCATGGATGATTACACTACCTCTTTCTTAACCCAACTACCATAAGGTACCAACTTCAATCTATCACTATATATACCATCGCATTTCTTTTTGTTTTATGTGTTTTGTTCTTGAACTCTCCTTTAAATTTTATTACACAAGGACTGTATAATTTAAATTTGGGGAGGGTTTAGGAAGTGTTTGATTTGTTTGCTTTGATTATCATTTCAAATTTTGCATCCTTGAGTTTGCATGCATCTAAGGTATAGAAAAACCATAGAATTTTGAAAATTTATCGAAAAATCATCTAAAATATAGAGTGTTCATGTAGTTGCATTGTAATTTTAGGGTTAAATATAGTTTTATTGCATGTAGGATGGTGCATTTTCAAAGGGGACTAGGATGATTATAACATTGTAAATATGTTGATTCATTAGATGATCTTAATGCTCTAGTTAATAGTTTTTTAATGCGTTATAATTGAGTTTAAAGTAAGACTGAACCATGCTTAGAATGTGAAATTTCATGATATTTTCTCGATTAAAGCATGTTGTGATCTGATGACTTTTCCTATCTATTTGAGCCATAATTTGATTAGAAATTATCATGTATATGCATTGAATCTTAACTCATTTATACCATATAAATACTTGGATTTTGTTTTACCATTTCCACTTTTGTTGGTCATGATTCCCCATCATTTGAAAAGTTCCCCCACCCTTAACTTAGTTTTCTTTCAAGGCATGTGCATCTTACTGAGTGTGTAAGGCTTTTCTGGAATGAGTTTGGTAGAAAGTGTTAAGTTTAAGCCAACAATAATAGGATTTCATGTAGTTCTAGTTCACATTTTTGGACTAGATAGGACAAGATGGAACTCGAACTGGGTATGAGGCTTGGTTGAGAAGGAAGTAACATATTATAAAAAAGTTAAAAAGAAAGAAATAGTTAATAATTCTTAGGAGAGGAAAAAAGAGAAAAATATTATCTAGTAGAAGATTTGAGAAGTAAAAAAGGAAACTATATGTGGTTCTATACAAGAAAAAAAAAAAGAAAAGAAAAAGGGAAAATATGATCTCCTAAAAAGAATTGAGACACATAGCTGATAGCTTCAAAGAAACCAATCCGCTGGAAGTCACTAATTCAGGAAATCTCTCCTTAGAATGAGAAAAGAAAAAGAAAAAAGGATAGTAACGGCTAAAATGATTGCATTAAGCTAAAAATGGTAGAAATATGATCTCTTATCGGGTTGTGAAGTAGAAAAATTGTTGCAGCTTCTATATCTTTGGGTATATGAGGTTCTATTCTTGTATGCATAGATTAGTTCTTACCTTTATCATTCTACTAAAACTCATTCCCTTTTTGAGATATCCCTTTATGACTTTACCTTTTCGTAACCTAGCTTGGTTAGATATTTCCATGGATTTTATTTTAAGATTGTCATGTTTGTAGTTGTGGACAGACTCTCTAAAATGACTCACTTCATTCCAAGCAACAAGACTAATGATGCAACTCAAGCCACTAATCTTGTCTTCAAAGAAGTTGTGCGTTTACATGGAGTGCGAAGAACCATTATATCAAATCGTGACACCAAGTTTTTAAGTCATTTTTGGAAGACTTTGTAAGAGAATTTGGGCACCCAATTGCTATTATCAACAATATGCCACCCTCTAATAGATGTCCAAAAAGGGGTAGTAAATCCCACACTATTCATGCTCTTAAGGGAAACAATTGGTAAGAACTTAAAGAACTGGTTATATTGCTTGCCTTATGTTGAATCTTTCTGTAACTTTGTTAGGCATTATGCTACTAACTTTTTCCTTTTAAAGTTGTGTATGGCTTTAATCCTACTACTCCATTTGATCTTTCACGATTACCCCCAAGTTGTTTATTCTTATTGAGAATAATGAATATTGGATAAAGTACATTCAAGGTTATCAAGAAAAAGAAGATAAAGGATGGATCAAGAAAATACATAAATACTTAATAACATCAGAGACAGCTTATGAATAAGTTAATTAGCCTAAATAACTTCAACATGGGCTAAATTAAATATAATCAAATCTGAGCGTATTTCAAGTGTTAAGAAGGCTTCTAGAAGGTCTCAAGTTGTGTTTATGACCGTTGGAAGTGTGTTGAACAAGTACAAGATCACATGTTGAAGATTGGGAGCTGAAGCTATTTCTAGCATCTGAAAAGCAGCCTAGGAAGTCTAAATTGCACCAAAATGGATATGCTACTATATGGACGTTTTTTAAGTCTTCCCCCTTTAGTCTTGGCTCATTTGAATGTATTCTATTATTTAAACTCATTTGTAGATTTAGGTTTAACTTAAGAGAGAAATATACTCATTTCTTTCACTCTCAAATCTGTTCATCTCTCTTCCTCTTTGTTCTTCACAAGTTCTTCAATCTTCGTACTCAAATATGTCTCAATTCTAACATGTTATCAGAGCTACAAGCTCCTATACTTTTTGTTATTCCGCATACTCTCAGATTTCTTTCTTTTCTTGCATATTTCTCTACTCAAATCTCTGATAATCTGTTCTTGAAGTTTTCTGAGTTTTCTGGGTTTTGTTCTTTTACCCACTGGTCCATAGCTCCTCAAGCTTTTTTTTTAAGATTTCTCTGGGTGGTTCTTTGATCTTAAACCTCATCTTACTCAGTTCTAATTTTCATGTCATCATATTCATTTTGTTCTTGCATTGGGAATTCTATTACCCACATGATAATAATTCTCAGTCTCATGGATAACTTAAAGAATGTGGTTGTTCCGGTTGTTTTAAAAGGTGTAAACTACCTCTTCTGTTCTAAGACCATAAATACAGCTTTAGGTGGTAAAGGTTTGTGGGGATATGTTTCAAAGGAAGCTCCTACACAATCTGGCCCAAAAGGTGACAAGAAAGGCACCAGTGTTGAAGATGACAAAAGCTTTCAAGAAGACCAGATGGTTCTATGAATCATTCAAAGCTCCTTGGATCCATCAATACTTGAAGTTTAATCATATTGTGAATCTTTTAAATATTGATGGGATACACTCCACAAAGTGTATGGAAATCAGTCTAACATCAGCAGAGTGTTTGAAGTTAAAAAGGCAATTAATGATCTTAATCAAGAAGATCTAGACTTCACTAAACACTTTGGAAGGTTTAGAGCTCTTTAGGAAGAGCTTGAAAAGCTAAGGCCTCCATCCTTGGATCATAATGTTCTTAATGAAAGGAGAGAAGAAGATAAGGTCTTCGGTTTGTTGCTTACTTTAAATCCCTCCTATAATGACCTTATCAAACACATTTTAAGAGCTGAAAAGTTACCTTCTCTTGAAAATGTGTGTGCACAAATTCAGAAAGAACAAGGGTCTAATGGACTGTTTGGAGGAAAGAAGGAGTTAGTTCATGCTAACAAAGGGTTCTACAAACCAGACGACAAGAAGAATGTGATATGTCATTTTGCATATTGCAAAAGAAGTGGACACATCAAAGATAAATGTTGGGTTCTTCATCCCCATCTTAAACCAGCCAAATTCAAAGATTTTAAAGACTCTAGGGCTAATTACTCTCAAGGAGAGGCTCAAGGAAGCAAAGTACAGCCTCGACAGCTTGGTGCACAAGTGATTCATGGTGGTTCTAGACAAGTGTATGGGCAGAATGCTAACTATCAACATCAAGGAGATACCTCTACCGCTCTAGTTTACTACACTCCAAGGTCTGCACAAGATGAGTTGGTGAAAAGATCAGACTTGGATGCACTCATCAAGGCCTTTAAAGGAGGCCACAAGTTCTGGTATTTCTTATAATGTAAATAGCGCACCTAGACCTTTAGTTATTGAACCCGCTCTAGGTAGTGTTATAATTGCTAATGGTGATAGAATTCAAGTTAGAGGCATATGAGACCTTAAACTTTTTGATAAGACTTCCAAAGCCTTCTACATGCCTAGTTTCACATCAAACTTATTATCTATTAAGAGAACTACCTCTGATTTGAATTGCAATGTTATCTTTAGACCTAATAATGTGATATTTCAGGATATTGAGTCAAGGAAGGTCTTTGGTAAGGTAGGAACTAAGGAAGGCCTATATGTGCTAGAAGACACTCATCTCAACTCCCATTTTCATTATGTTTCTTCAGTTTGTAATTATGTCCATGTTGACACTAGTAATGTGATATGGCATGCTAGATTAGGACATCCTCATTTTAGAGATTTAAAACTCTTATGACCTAGTGTATCTTTTGAAAACATTAATTGTGAATCTTGTATTCTAGGGAAACATTGTAGATCAGTGTTTCCCAAGTCTACAACCATTTATGAAAAATGTTTTGATCTCATTCATTCTAAGTATGGACTTCTCCTTGTGAATCTAAAGAGCACCAAAAATATTTTGTTACATTCGTAAATGAAAAATAAAAATAAACATGGTTAACCTTGCTTCCTTCAAAAGATAGAGTTTTAGAAGCATTCTCAAATTTTCAAACATATGTAACTAACAACTTTAATGCCAACATAAAAAATTTTAGATCTGACAATGGTGGGGAGTATACAAGTCATGCTTTTAAAGAATATCTTGCTAAAAATGGCATTCTTCACCAAAAAAGTTTCCCCTACACTCCACAACAAAATGGAGTAGCTAAAAAGAAGAATAGACACCTAATGGAGGTTGAAAGGTCTACGATGTTTCATGCTAATGTGCCAAAGAAGTTTTGGGCAGATGGTGTGGTTTCAGCTTGTTATCTCATCAATAGGATTACAACCAAGATTCTCAATGATGTATCCCCATTTGAGGTATTGAACAAGGTGAAACCCCCTCTAAATCATTTACGTGTATTTGGGTGTGTTTTCTTTGTTCTCATTCCAGGTGAACAAAGGAACAAACTGGAAACTAAGAGTGTAAAAGGGATGTTCATTGGGTACTCTATAACTCAAAGGGGTTATAAGTGCTACATACCTTAAACCATGAAGGTCTTAATCTCTAGGGATGTGAAGTTTATTGAATACAAAGGGTATTATGAAGAAATAAATTGAGAAGCATTGAAAGATTTACCCAACACTCCTACGGATAGGGCTGAGAACTTACGAAGATTGCTAGAACATTTTGGTCTCAACCAACAACCAAATACACAACCAGAAAGATCTAATGCAACTCCATCCCCTAATGAGAGTACCAACTCTCTTGAAGAGGATAATATACATCTTGATCATGAGGGGGACACGAAAAATATTGGAGATACTGATCTGGATGATGTTCAAATATCATATTTGGATCTAAGACAAGAAGAGACAACTCCATCAAGTTCTGAATTTCCAGATGAATTGGCTCATAATCAAGATGGTATTGAAGCACCAACACCTCCTGTACTTAGAAGAAACAAAAGAATCAAACAACCTCCATCAAATTGGATTAACACCAGGGTCTACTACAACAACAAAGCAGTATCCCATCCAATTCAAGGAGTTTGCTCTTTATCTCAGTTTCCTCTTGAACATCAAGTGTTTGTTGGTAAATTGGATCAAAAAATAGTCCCAAGGTCTTATGGACAAGCTATTGAGCATAAGGAATGGAAAGAAGCAATTGATAATGAGTTAAAGGCTATGGACACAAACCAAACCTGGTATGAATATGATCTACCAAAAGGAAAAAGGGCAGTGAGTTTCATATGGTTTTTCACAATCAAATACAAGAGCAATGGTGATGTGAAAAGATACAAAGCAAGGCTAGTTGAAAGAGTGTTTACTCAAACTTATGGAGAAGATTACTTGGACACTTTTGCTCCAGTAGCAAAACTCCATACGGTAAAGATCATTCTTTCAATACCAACTAATCTTGAATGGGATTTATGGCAGATGGACGTCAAGAATGCATTTCTTCAAGGAGAAATAAAAGAAGAAGTGTATATGCATCCACCTCCTGGTCTCGAAAGTTCAGTAGGTCAAGGGAAAGTGTTGAGGCTTAAGAAAGCTATTTATGGACTCTAACAATCCCTAAGAGCTTGGTACCATAAACTGAGTTCAACCTTAATGACAAGAGGTTTTAAGAGATCAGAAGGTGATCATACTCTATTCACACTTCAAAGCTCAGAAGGTATTATTGTCATTCTTATATATGTAGATGATATTATCATATCTGGTAGTAATAAGGCCGGAATTCAATCTACAAAGCTATTTCTTAAATCTGTTTTCGATATCAAAGATCTAGGTGAACTAAAGTACTTTCCTGGGATAGAGGCTTGTAGATCCAAAGATGATTTGTTCCTATCACAAAGAAAGTACACTCTTAATTTGTTAAATGAAACAGTAAAGTTAGGTGCAAAACCAGCCAAAACACCACTTGAGGAAGGCTATAAGGTCATTAGAGAGGGTGAGATTGAAGAAACACCCTTTGAAGATCAACACCAATACAGAAGGATGGTTGGTGAGTTTATCTACTTAACTATTACTAGACCTGACATTTGCTATGATGTGAATCAGGTTAGTCAATTTATGCAATCTCCCAAGAAGCATCATTGGAATATGGTGGAAAGAATCTTAAGATACTTAAAAGGAGCTCCTGGCCAAGGAATATGGTTGAGATGCAATAAGAATACCGAAATTTTGGGGGTATTGTGATGTTGATTGGGCAGGAGATATAATGGATAGGAAGTTCACAACTAGCTATTGCACATTTATTAGAGGAAATTTAGTAACTTGGAGAAGAAAGAAACAAAAGATTGTCTTGTGTTCAAGTGTTGAAGCTGAATATAAAGCAATGAGGAAGCTTACAAATGAACTTGTTTAGCTCAAGGGTCTCTTGAACGATTTGGGCATTGAAGTAAAGACTGCTATCACAGTGCATTGTGACAATCAAGTAGCAATTCATATAGAATCAAACAATGTGTTTCATGAGAGGACAAAGCACATTGAATTGGATTGCCACAAGGTTAGGCAAATGGTGGAACAAGGTGTGATATTGCTATGTTGTACAAGAAGCTCAGAACATTTAGCAGACATATTCACCAAGGCAGCAAGCTTGAAGGTTTTTGAGTTCATTCATGGAAAACTTGGACTCACAAATCTAGCTCAAGCTTAATCCCCTTAACTTTGAGGCCGATACTCTTTTTCCCTCAATATGGTTTTGTACCAAGTTGTTTTCCATATTGAGGTTTTTAATGAGGTAGGTTCTCATTGTTCTAAGTTTAATCATTCATTATGACTAAGCTTGAGGGGGAGTATTGAGAATAATGAATAAAAGATAAAGTACATTCAAGGTTGTCAAGAATTAGAAGATAAAGGATGGATCAAGAAAATACATACAGACTTGATAAAATAAGAGACATCCTATGAATAAGTTAATTAGCCTTAATAACTTCAACATGGGCGAAATTAAGTATAATCAAATAGGAGCCTATTTCAAGTGTTAAGAAGGCTTCTAGAAGGTCTCAAGTTGTGTTTATTACCGTTGGAGTGTGTTTAACAAGTACAAGATCACATGTTGAAGATTGGGAGCTGAATTGAACTTTGTTTGGTATGGTTTGGTTAGGCTGTCTGGTCTGTTCCTCTATGTTTGTTTGGTAGGTTGTGTGTCCTTGGTGTGGTTGTTTGTTGGATTTTGGTTACTGCTTTGCTACATCTCGATTGTCGTTTTCTTTCTGTCGTTTTGGTCTTCGTCATTTTAGGTTAAGTGGTACCTAGTAGAAAGTGGATTGTTCCCTTTTTACAAGTTAGACAGGTCCTAGGTCTTTTTAGTAGTTGGCTTCATTTTTTTGGTGTTCTCCGACGATTGATATCGTCTTTGCCATTATCAGTAAGGCTCTACACTTTATTATGAGTTCCTTAAGCTATATAGGGGTGGGCGTTTGGTTGTTCGGTTTCGTTATGTTCCGGTTCTTTTAGTTCTTTCGGTTCTTTTAGTTCCTTCGATTCTTTCAATATAAGATCCATATAGAAACCATTAAAAAATTGTTCTGGTTCGATATGGATCTAAAATATGAGAACCAAAATCTTAATGGTTCCACTTCGGTTCAAATATTTTACCTGAAAAATCGAAATTATCCAACACCGAAAATACCCAAAAGAAATAAGCATACCTTAAAGAACAAAAAAAACTGAAAATACTCACAGTTTTCAAATCCAAAAATACCCAAAAAAAACCAAAAATATATTTTTAAAAAAACAAAAATACCCAAAAATAACAAATAATAATTGAAAATATCCAAAAATTGGTAAGAGGAACATATATCCATGGTTTTTTGTACAAATCTTTGTCTTATATTTTTGGTTCCTACAATTCCCTTACATCGGTTCAAATCCGAATCAATATCCATAGTTTTTGGAGAGAAGAACCATTCGGATAATTTAAAGAAAATCATACTCGAACCGAATCTATTTTTCGGTTCGGTTCGGTTCAGTTTTTTGTTCCGGATATCTTGCCCACCCCTAGGTAGACCATGGCTTGTCCCTTTCACATGGTCTGATCATTTAAAACATTTGGAGCTGTCGTTTGTTCTTTCTTTCAGCCATTTCTTTGGACTTTGATTATCCTTTCCTTATGGGTTGGGATATTTACTCTAATTTCTTTATCTTGTTATGATTAATATTATCTGTATGCTGTTTTGGTCTCGGTAATAAAATATTTTTCGCCTGCTTATTTTTCGAAATTGTTGTATAATTGTTGATGTTGTATTTTACCGTGTAACTTTAAATGGTTTTAAATCCAAAAGACCAAAAAAAAAAAATCAATAACATGTCAACTTCAAAAATCACAGTTTTGAGAGAAAAGGCAGCCATTTTTAATATATGATTTGGTAAGAGTTTGGAAGTTGAAAGCAAAGCAATAAAAACAGAGCTTTTTTTCCATATCGGTACATCAACTAATTTGCTTTGACATCGTTTACTTTTTTTTTCTTGGAAGGATGGGAATGGTAAGCGTTGAAGAGACGATGATGAAGTCAAAACCCATTTTCCCAAGATATAAAATGGATTCTGGTGCTTGGAGTAAACATCTCGTTGTTAACAAATACACACTCCTCGACTCAAGCAAACAACATTATCACACTATGAATTAAGACACCAAATGTGACTTCTGACCGTAACATAAATCAGCCAGAAGGTCTGCATATAGTAAACAGTGAAAAGAGAGTAAGAAAACGCTTACATTTTGGTCCTCGCTCGATTCTTCACTCTTGATTAGTCTCTGTAAAACTAAAATCAACTAGACTCCGGAACTTTTCCAGGCAGGGACAACCGCGACTAACAAAACTCCATGCGACTTGTGAGATGTCTGTGACACACTCCATAATCTGCCCTACGCTTTCCTTGATATCTCTTTCTGAATTGTGAGTCTCAACAAGCATAAGACATTTGCTGCATTTGACATCAGAGGATTCCATCAAATATTTCTGGGAAAATTCTAACAATGATTCTCCAGCACTTGTCCAGAAATTTGCAGCAGAAATAGCAAGCGAAGGGTCGGCAGAGAAGAGATGGTGAGAAACACTCGCAAGGAATAGAGAGTAAGCTGCACTTATCCTTTCCATATCAAAAACATTCCCCATATCAGCTTCACAATCAGTAGACCGGATTTTGTAAGCTGTAGCTAGTGTGATGTAGGCACTCAATGCGACTGGTGAAAGGGATGTAACTGAAGATATTGAAGCTGTGAATCTGCTTTGATCTGGATGCCGTTATGCAACACATTTTCAATTTTCTCACAACATGTTTTGGGGGTTATGTTATCTGATAGAAAATCATCTATAGCATCTTCAATGTGATTAGTCATCATTCCAACAGCTTCATCTTTGTTGGTGGTTCCATGATAATAAACAACGGTTGTATTTTCAGGTTCCAAGGTCAGAACTCGCTGGTTACAAGGATCACAAACATTAGCTCTCTTGACTGTTTAACATAAACTCAGTCATGTACCGTGAAGACTAGGGGTGGGCATTCCGTTCCATTAGCTCTCTTAAACCCATTCAGTTCCATTCAGTATAATCTTAATTTCGGTTAAATTTCAGATTATTCAGTTAATTTTAGCAAATTCGGTTTGGATAATCGAATCGAATCAAAACAGAATGTAAAATCGTTGATAGATTATGGCCACGATTGATTGTTGTGAGAACTGAATCTCTCACACCAAATTATCGAAAAGTTTACATAATATTTGCTCAAAAATGTATTTATTGATGAATTCTCTGAAATTACAATTTGCTTTAGAGATTACAAATGAAAATTTCCAACCCCATTCTTGGAGTCTCCCCCATGTATTTATAGCCCAGCTCCCCTTTAATGGGTTTAATGAGCATTTATGGCGCAGATTTTCTCTTTTAATCCCATTCCGTAACCGTCGATCTCGCCATAAATGAGGCACGATTTTCGGTGGTCAACTCGGAGGCGTTGACCACTTCTGCGCGCGCCGGTTCAGCTCTCCGCATGCCGGTTCAGCTCTCTGCGCGCTGGTTCAGCTTTCCTGTTGAGTTCAGTTCTCTGCATGCTGGTTCATCTCTCCGCACGCCGGTTCAGCTCTCCGCACGCCGGTTCAGCTCTCCGCACGCCGGTTCATCTCTCCGCGCGCCGGTTCAGCTCTCCGCGCCCGGTTTAGCTCTCCGCGCACCGGTTCAGCTCTCCGTCTTCCGTAAGTGGGCCTGGGGAAGCCCATTTACTTCTTAAGGCCGGGTCAAATTCCAAGAATCCGACCCGGGGGAATTTACACTCCCACATTTTGCCCCCCAATCCTGTAATGGAAATTTCCATTGCAGGATTTGAATTAGCACGTGATTTAAGTCTTTAATCAGATTTTCCGTCAATCAGGATATTCTGTGGATCATATCTTCCGGCAAGAATCGTGGCCTATTAATTTCTTTCCTGAAAATAATTCCCAACCATTTTCTTATTTAAGCATGCTCTCCAGCATTCTGCAGGCTTTTTGTGCAATTCATTCTCCCTTAAGACAATCTCCAAGTAACTTCACTTCACAATTCTCTCATAAATTTTTTTGCATTCCTGCTTGATTTCTCTGTTTTAATCCATTTTTTGGTGATTTTTGTCTTGCAAAACTGTTTCTTGGGTGCTAGTTTTGATCTTTTTCGGATCAAAATACCACTTTTTTCATTTGTTCTTCATCGTTCTTCGAAAGTTTCCACCATTCAACAAGTTTCTAAGAAATTATAGGATTACTCATTTTTAATCCAAAAATTCTTTTAATTGTTGAGGAAAAGTGTTTTATTTTTTTTTTCTTTTCTTTTTAATCTATTTCTCCTTTAATTCTCCACACACATATTTTTTATTTCTTCTCCTTCCCCTTCCTCTTTCTCTCTCTTCTCCATTTTTCCTTCTCCTTTCTCCCATGAATTTTCCTCCTTCTCCAAATTCGGGTCGCACCGCCGCAACTCCTAGCCGGAAGCCACCGAGCCGGGAGCGTTTGAGCCGGCTTTTGTCGCCTCGCTATTGCTCGAGCCCACTACCGCTCGCGAGCCGGGCCAAATCGCCAAAATCCCGAGCCGGGTCTCGCCTTTTTCCGAGCCGGGTGTGTCCAATCCGATTTGCGCGGCCTCATTCTCGCCCGAGCTTGCTACCGCACGCGAGCCGAGCCGCTTCGCCGAGATCCCGAGTCGGGCTCTGCTTTCGCCCGAACTTGCTACCGCGCGCGAGCCGAGCTGCCTCGCTAAGATCCCGAGCCTGGCTTCTCTCTCGCCCGAGCTCGGAACCGCACGCGAGCTAAACTGCCTTGCCAAGATCCCGAGCCGAGCTTTGCTTTTTCCCGAGCTTGCTACCGTGCACGAGCCGAGCTGCCTCGCCGAGATCCCGAGCCGGGTTTATTCTCGCCCGAGCTAGGTATCACACGCGAGCCGAGCTACCTCGCCGAGATTCCGAGCCGGGCTTTGCTTTCGCCCGTGCTCGCTGCCTCACCGGAACTCTGAGCCAAGCTTCGCTCTCGCCCGAGCTCGCCACCGCTCGCGAGCCGAGCTTCCTCGCCGGGACTCCGAGCCAGGCGCGTTCGAACCGGTCCGTGTGGCCTCGCTCCCGCCTGAGCTTGCTTCTGCTCCCGAGCTGGTTTTGCGGACAGCCACTCCTTCCTTTACGGAACTTTTAGCTACTTCTCCCGAGTCGGGTAGCACAAAAGTCATCTCTCTCACCTCGGATTGAGATGCTTTGTCTCCCCCATCAAGTCCAAGTTTTGGTTCGCCAGCCACCACTCCCTGTCGGGTTCCTGATTGGCTTCCTCTTTTTGGCCCTCATCCGCAATCCAGGTTATCTTTAGATAGATTAGTAGGATTATGGAACAGTTGCCGCATGCCGGAGAACGTTGAGCTTATCTCTCCGTCTACCTTAGAGAATCCCGAGATAGTTAAAGATGGTCTTTGTTGTGCGTATGAGGTTTATTTTAAAGAATGCGGACTCTCCTTTCCTTTACCTGAGCTCCTTATCCGCTTCATGCACACTCTCGAGATTGCTTTAGCTCAGATTTTTCCGAACCTCCTTCGTACCATCATGGGTTTGCAAGTCCTAGCCGAGGAGAACGGGTTCGAACTTGACATTAAGTCTCTTATCCGTCTTGAGTCGGTTAGAGGGGTTCGCAACCAACATGGTTTCTTCTACTCGATCACAAATCATTGCTGCAATATCTTCTCGGGTTTTCCCAAGAAAGATGAGTTTTGGAAGCAATGCTACTTTTACTTTCCCGTAAACGAGTCGACTTTCGGCCGTCTTTCCCATCTAGCAGTTCTGGATTGGTCCCTTGATCCCGGTTAGCGGAATTGGCTAACATTTTTTATAACTTATAGTTTAACGTTTTTCTATCTTTTTTATAACTCATGATATCTTTTTACTTTTCTATGCAGCGCTAAACTGGAAGAAGGGGAAACTCCCACAGCTTTCTCGGGATCTTTTGGATTTCATTTTCTCATGCTGCCCGGAGAAGTCCGTGTGGGGATCTTTTACTCTGATCAGGATCTTCGAATCCAACTTGCGACTTGGGATTGTTTGTGAATCTCAGCGTCCACCCTCTTCCGAAAAGACCACCGGTTTGTGTGATTGCCTTTACTTAATTTTTTTTTTTACTTTTACTTGTCTCATTTCTAAGTGATGTTTTCCGTTTCAGTTCCCATGATTCTCAGGACATCGCGATGACTTCTTACCGTGCCGCGAGGAAAGCCAAGAATGCTGCCGCTCAGGGTTCTAGCATGCCGGCTCGTCGCGAGGCTCCTCCTCCTGCCTCCTCCGCCCCCGCTGTTCCTCCTTCCGCAGGCTCGGATAAGGGATCCAAGAGAGCTGGGAAAGCTCCTATGATGTTAGCTGATCCCTCGGCTATCACGAAACCGGGTCGCCGACTCGTCATTGCTTTCCCCGCAGCTCAGGTTGCTCCTTTGCCTACTGAAGGCGCTCCCTCCTCGTGAGGATCTTTGAAGAGAAAGCTCCTGGAACAGGGGAATGTGCGGGGTGACGGCAAGAGGAAGAAGTACGACTGGGGCTTTGATTACAAGGTGAAGAAGTCAATTGTGGCAGATGCGGATTCGTCCTCACATCTCCTTCGTCACTTCCGCTTTGAGGGTTGCAAAGTCCCGGCAATTCTGGATCTTCCGGACGAGGTTTGCGATCATTACAAGAAATTTTCTAGGAGCGTCGGCGAGGTAACCGGGACGCGTTCTTTGTCTTGCTTATCTTTCACTACTTTATCACTTTTATTTTTTATTAAGTGTTGATTAAATTTCGTGTCTTTCTTTGTGCAGTCTCTGGGTTGATACAACAGTACCCTCCAGCTTTTTGGTTGCCAACTTGCCGCCGCCAAGGACGGATTTGGCTCAAAGCTATGGAGGACCAGGTTGCCATGCTCACGGAAGAGCTGAAGGAAGCTCGCAGTCGCATGTTTGCCGCGGAGACCGCCGCGATGGATGCCAAGGAGGATCGGACCGAGATGCATGAGAAGTTTAAGATGGTACAATCCAAGTCCTTTGCTTTTTTTAGGAGAAGCTAGCGCTTGAGATCGAGAAAGCCGCGCTTACCTCTCGTCTCCAGGAGGCGGAGGCTCGTCTCAATGCACATACTAGCTCTCGAGATATTGACGCGGCGCGGGCTAGGGACGAGGCGAAGAAGGCGGTTCTCGAGATGGTTTGCGATGGGATTGAACAGGTGAAGCTTCACCTTGTTGCCCAGAATTCCGCCCGGGACTCGCTTGTGTATTTCCGCGAAGTCAACGCCAACCTAGAGCTTCTTTCGCACATTGAGAAAGGTGAGGTCCTGGATCTCAAGGCGGAGCTCAAGGTTCTTACTGCTGATTACGAGGTTGCGAGGAAGGCGTCTGACGAAGCCAAGGCGAAGATTCCCCCTCTCGACTTGGAGGGATTTGTTCGTCTTTTCTCAGGACCTTCACCCCCGCCTTCGGCTTCCGAGATTCCGCCATCCTAGCCGGTTACGACTCCAGTCCTCACTCCTGATGGTAGCTTGCGCGTTCCCCCTCCGGAGTCCATCCCCGACATTCCCGTCATCACTTCTACCGATGTTGCGGTTCTCATTGACGAGTTTGGGTCCAACATGGGACCCAAGATGGACGAGTTGGTGGAGGAGATATGCGCTGCCATTGCGGAGGATCCGTCACAGACTTAGGATCGCCTTTCCGTCTTTATTTTCGTGATTAGAGACTTGTGTTATTCTCTTTATCTTTTTATATTTTAGCACTTTGCTCGGGTTTTACCTTGAGCTTGCTTTATATTTTGTAGACTTTTGTCACTTGTTGCTCAGGATGGCCTGATGCCTTATTTATTGGAGACTTTTGATGGATTTATTTAAGTGTTGTTTATGCTTTCACCTAAATTCTTTTTCGTTTTAGGCCGGCCTTTAGGCCTTAAACCTTTTGTTAGCTTTTGCTTAAGTTCCTTCCGGGCCCATTTTAATCTTTGAGCGCGGTTTTATAAGCTTTGATTTTAGCCTTTTCGTCTTAGCTTTTAGGGCTTTTATTTTAGCCTCTTTGTATTAGCTTTTAGACTTAGCCCTTTTTAGCTTTTATTTAGCTTTTTGTTCGGCTTTTTAACTTAGCCGTTTTTAGCTTTTATTTTAGCTTTTTGTTCGGCTTTTTAACTTAAGCTTTTCGTTTAGCTTTTTAATTTAAGCTTTTCGTTTAGCTTTTTGACTTAAGTTTTTTTTACTTAAGCGTTTTCTAGCTTTTTGACTGAAACGTTTTCTAGCTTTTGTTTAGCGCTTTTGACTTAAGTATTTTTTAGCTTTTCAATTTTTTAGCTTTTTCAACTGCTCGGATCGCGATCCTCGTGCAGATACGGTTCAGGCTCCTTTTTTTATTTTTTTGTATATGCATATTTCCCAAGTGTTTAAATAAAAACGCAGAGGCTTCTTTATTGATGCGAACATTATAGAAACTTGATTACAACGCTTTCTCATACTTTCGGAATCAGAAGTATGCTTTAAGATGCATTGAATTCCACGACCACGGGATCTTGATGCCATCATCGGACTCCAACTCATACACGCCGTAGCGCACAACTCGTGTTACTTTGTAAGGACCT
>OVBE01002014.1:0-32850 GCA_900406425.1 Iberis pinnata | reverse complement strand
ATATCCAATACGTTGACAAAAAAAAGCTATATATCCAATACATTTTTAATCATTACTTAATAAAACGGTTTATCTTATTAATAATATCAATCCTCAAAAATAGAAGAGGTTTGTTTCATTAGATGTCTTTCAGTTTTTTTTTTTATTTTCTTAAATCTAAAAAACTGAAAAAAATTCCATTATTGGATTTGTCTTTTAGCGTTCATATTTTCAATCACACTATATATGAAAATGATGCAACTTTTATGTTGTGTATTTAACATTTTGTATACAATTCATATAAGGTTATATAAGACTGGATATGACCCGTGCGATGCACGGGTTTTTGACTAATTTATAAATTATATTAAATGTATTATTTAATATAATTTTTGAATGTATTATTGAATGTATTTTTGAATATTTACTACGTATCGTGATCTTGAATGTATTATTTTTTAAAGCAAATCATAGTTTTATTTTTGAAATGGATTGTAAACGGAACCTAACTAAAATGTAACTTTTTACTAATGAACTAGATTAGGTTCCGCGTGATACGCGGGTATATCTAAATTATTTAGATTTAAATATGATAACTCGTGTTATTACATATTTTTATCGACGTTAAAATCATAATTTAGTTATTATTAATTATTTTGATCTCTAGTTTTTTTTTACAAAATCATTAAAACTGATATCAATATATGTTGTGATTTTACATATATTTTGCTCTTCAAATTTATACTATTAATCTTTTATATGTTATATATTTTTTATTTTACTTTTACAATTTATGTTAATTAATAAAATCAATATTTTTTTTGTTTGTTATTATGTAGTTTTCATTTAAAAGAGCAATACATATATTCTTATATTATGTAAAAAAGAGTAATAAACCAACAATAAGAAAGTTTCCATTAGTTTAAAATACTACATTGACATATGTCATAATCTTAATTAATTATGACACATGTCATGATCTCATAAATTATAATTTTTCGTTTGTTATTATGTAGTTTTCATTTAAAAGAGCAATAAATATTTTTTTTATATTATGTAAAAAGAGTAATAAACCAACAATAAGAAAGTTTCCATTAGTTTAAAATACTACATTGACATATGTCATAATTTTAATTAATTATGACACATGTCATGATCTCATAAATTATAATTTTGCTTATGTGTCGCGCTCACGTTAAACGCGTTCCGGTTTATATAATAAGATATTTATTTTCTCTACTTCAAAATATATATAGTTTAAATTTTTTTTCTAGTGTATATGTATATTTTTTTCTTTTTTCCTTTTTACTTATAAGTTTCCTTTTTTTATGTGTTTCCCTTTTTTATTTAACTTGTAATATATTTAAGTAATTCCTTTTATTTTATTAAATTCTAATATAGGTGAATCTTAATACATATTGGTACGTGTATCATTTTAAAGTTTTTTTTTTTTTTTTATGTGATGTATTTCTTTAAAATATAAATGTGCTTAATACATATTGGTACGTGTATCATCTTCAAATTTTTCCTTTTTTACGTGCATTTTCATGTGATATATTTCTTTAAAATATTAATATAATTTTTTTTACTTTTTAATTTCGAAATTTTAGTAATGATATGTTAATTTTATATTTTTTGCTTATAATTTTTTCCCTTTTATGTGCTTTTTTAATTTTAAAAATTTAGTAATGATATGTTAATTTTATATTTTTCCTTTTTTATCGTATGTTTTATTTTATATTTTCCTCGTTTTAATGTGCATCTTTTTATGTGATGTATTTTTTTAAAAATATAAACGTTATATTTGTTTATTTTTTAATTTCAAAACTTTAGTAATGATATGTTAATTTTGTATTTTTCATTTATAATTTTTTGTCATTTTTATGTGCTTTTTATTTTCGAAGATTTAGTAATGATGTGTTAATTTCATATTTTTCCTTTTTTATCATATGTTTATTTTATATTTTTCATCCTATATTTCCTAAAAAAACTTGATTGAAAATTTAGTAATTATATGTTAAATTTATATTTTTCCTTTTTTTATCATATGTTTTATTTTATATTTTCCTGTTTTTTGTGTACATCTTTTTATGTGATGTATTTCTTTAAAATATAAATATTTATATTTTTTATTTTTTAATTTCAAAAATTTAGCAATTATATGTTAATTTTTTATTTTTCATTTATAATTTTTTGTCATTTTTAAGTGATTTTTATTTTCAAATGTTTAGTAACGATGTGTTGATTTCATATTTTTCTTTTTTTTTATCATATGTTTATTTTATACTTTTCATGCTATATTCCCTTAAAATATTTGACATGTGTCAAAGGAACCTAACTAAAATGTAATTTTTATTAATAAATTATTATTTAATATTTATTTCTTCTGTTGTAAAATATATGTAGTTTAAAAAATTTACACACATATTAACAAAATCATTTAATTTTAAATTTTTTGAGATAACAACCGCATTTCAAAACAAATCAATCAATAATAAATTATTCTTCCGAATACAAAGGGTCACAAAACTTAAAAGTACAATAAATTTACATTGAAAGTGAAAACATCAATTATTTTAAAACATTTTTTTCTCTAAAACTAAAATTATTTTGAAACATATGAGGTATTTAACTTTATAAGATAAATTTTATCACTTATTTATATGTTTTTCAATATCAGTTAGAAGAAGAAAAAGTAGAAAATATACTTATTATTTTTCAAAGTACGTATATGTTTATATATACAGCTTTTTAATTTTTAAATGAAAACCTTTTCAATTTTGAATTGGAAATTTCTTTTTCTTTTTCTTTATATATGTAAAAGTTAATGTAAAAGTTAATCTAGTGTACATGTATATTTTTTTCTTTTTCCTTTTTACTTATAAGTTTCCTTTTTTTATTAACTTTTTTATGTGCTTCCTTTTTTTAATTAACTTGTAATATATTTAAGTAATTCATTTTATTTTATTAAATTCTAATATATGCGAATCTTAATACATATTTGTATGTGTATCATTTTGTACTTTTTTCCTTTTTTTATGTGCATCTTTTTTTATGTGATATATTTCTTTAAAATATAAATGTGCTTAATACATATTGGTACGTGTATCATTTTGAATTTTTTTTTTTTTTTGTTTACCTGCATTTTTTATGTGGTATATTACTTTAATTTTTTTTTTTTAATTTCGAAAATTTAGTAATGATATGTTAATTTTATGTTTTTCGTTTATAATTTTTTTTCCCTTTTTATGTGCCTTATTATTTTTGAAATTTATTAATGATATGTTAATTTTATATTTTTCCTTTTTGTATCATATGTTTTTTTATATCTCCTATTTTTTATGTGATATATTTCAGTAAAATATATAGTTTATATTTGTTATTTCTAATTCTGAAAATTTAGTAATTATATGTTAATTTTGTATTTTTCGTTTATATTTTTTTGTAAATTTATGTGCTTTTTATTTTAGAAAATTTAGTAAGGACGTGTTAATTTCATATTTTTCCTTTTTTATCATATGTTTATTATATATATATTTTCATGCTATATTTCCTAAAAACACTTGATTGAAAATTTAGTAATGATATATTAATTTTTTATTTTTTATTTTTGTATCATATGTTTCATTTTATATTTCCCTATTTTTATGTGCATCTTTTTATGTGATGTATTTTTTTAAAACATAAGTGTTTATATTTTTTTATTTATTAATTTTGAAAATTTAGTAATGATATGTTAATTTTTTATTTTTTGTTTATTGTTTTTTTTATCATTTTTATGTGCTTTTATTTCTGAAAATTTATTAATGATATGTCAATTTCATATTTTTTTTGTTTTTCTATCATATGTTTATTAGATTAGGTCCCGCGTGATACGCGGGTAAATTTAAAATATTTAAATTTANTTAAAAATGATAATCCAAGTAATTATATATTCTAATCGACGTTAAAGTTAAAGTTTAGTTATTATTAGATTTTTTGTAAACTATAATTGTAAATATTCAAATTATCAAAATTATGAGAAATAATTATCGAAATATTTTTTTTTTACATTTTATATTTTTGTTATTTTAATCTTATAATATTAATATTTTTTTGTAGTTTTTATTTAAAATAATAATACTTATTTCCTTTTTATTATTCTATTATTTCAGAAAAATAAAAAACTAACAATAAGAAAGTTTCCATTTGTTTAAATACTACGTTGACACATGTCATGATCTTAATTAACAATGACACGTGTCACAATCTTATTAATTATAATTTTGCTTACGTGTCGCACTCACGCTAACGCGTTCCGGTTTATATAATAAGATTTTATATTTTTCATGTTATAGTTTTTAAAAGCATTTGACATGTGTCAAAATCTAAGTTGAATATTAAATTTAGTATGACACGTGTCAGAATCTAGTGAGTTATAATTTTGAAACATTGCTTTATATAATAAGATTACAAGAGATGTCTTTTGATTCTAACAACTACATATGTTCATCTAATTAAATGTGTATTTTAATTTTTGTTTTTTAGTTTTTTAATCCTAAAAAATGGAAGAATTTCCTTTATTAGATGTGTTTTTTTTTAGTTCTCCTTTTCTTAACCATAATATAAATGAAAATAATACTATTTTTAGGTTGTGTCTTTAATTTTTCTTAATACAAATCATATAAGATTCTAAAAATTGTCTCTTGAAAATGGAAGAGATGCTTATATTTTATGGTTATGGAAACAATATTACAACTTTTGAGATAGAAAAATTATAATTTTTGGATGTGAATATTTGTAACTTTTGTATTTAAACCATTGCGATATTTAGTGTGAAAATTTAAAACTTCTGATGTAAAAAATTGTAACTATTTACTTAAAATCTTTAACCACTATAAAAAAAATCTTAGCATTACTATCTCTTCTCACTCGTTGTATATCTGCTCTGTCCTTATATTTTTCAGTTAAATGATGATAAATATTACAATAATTATGATATATATATATATATATATCACCATGTTTAAAAATAAAAGTTACGTAAAACATATAAATTATTTTACAAAACTTGTATACTAAACAATATTTATTTGTAATCAATTTCATAATTACAAAAATTAATTTTAAGAGTTGGTTAAAGATTTTTTTTCTAGAAACGGTGATATACAAATCTATACCTAGCCATTATACACTATTAGCCAACCGAAAGGACTAGACAGCTCAAGACCGAGAGCAAGTCCCTCCGCAAAAGAAGAAACAACCAGACCACACTAAAGAACATGACACAAGCATCATCAGGCGACCATACAACCCATATAGACCAAGGAGAAGTGAAAGGACCCAAGATGAGAGGACCTGAGCTCTTACAAGCCATGACCGAACCACCTAGCAGCCGGCAAAGCTCCATCGCAGGAAGAAGAAAGCCGACAGCACCAACAAAAAGACCCATACACCAGAATTAGAACCAACGGCTTTGGGTGACACCTCGCCAGAAAGACCCGTCGCATCTCAGGAAGCCGGGAGGTCATACCTACTCAAATCTTGGCGGCTAGACGAGTTAGACCAGCTGAGACCGTACATAAAGCCATGAACAAAAGAAATCACAAGCGAAAAAAGAAAGGAGATGGCGACGCCGACCACTAAAAATGGCGTGAGAGATATGTATGGGAGAAAAACTAGGGTTTTGACTTTAACTTCAACTACTCTAAAAAAGTGAGCTTCATGCAAATCTTAAAGAATCCGGAGCTCATGTACCAGCTTTCAACTGTTCGATCCAACAAATTGATGAGTCTGACTCCTCTAGTCTTCCAAAAATTGACCCTTATGTTCCTTTGACTCTCTTTATAGTGGTTATTTTGCTGATGATCCTATGGAATATGAGGATACTCTCACAAGCTCAATCTTCTCCCGAATCATTCATGATGTGGGCCAATCTAGTGGCATTGTGCAGCAAGCTGCATACAATCCTACTGATGCAAGTCCTACAAGTCGTCAACGACCAAACTCTCAAACTACTGCTAATGCCGGTGTGGTGGCTGCCGCTCGGCCACCAGAAGCTCTATGATCATTTTGCACTGGAATTGTCAAGGCTTAGGTGGACCCTTGACAATTCTCTATCTTCAAGATATCCAAAAACCTTCTATATCGGATATCGTGCTTCTCACGAAAAAAAGTCCACCTCTTTTTTTTTTTCTTGGCTAAGTAAGTTATTAGGGTACTACCTTTTTTATATTCCACTTGTGGGTCTTCGAGGAGGGATAGCTATTTTAGACCTTCTCTATTTCTTTACGTATTTTCGGGACTCCTTCGGCTAATCTTTTCTTTGCTTTTGTAATTGGACAATATGATCCACCTTTTTACGTGCACTCTATATATGGTTCTCCTGTGTACTCGTATCATGTGCGCCAATGGCAATTGCTAAGTGAGAGGCTCTCATCAAACTCCTCAACACATAATTCACGTGTACTCTTAGGGGATTTTGACTATATTACATCTAATGCTAAAAAAATAGGAGGTCCACTACTCTGTCAACATACCTTCAGAAGTTTCAACAACTTCATCTCTACTTTAGGCCTACATGATGTTAAATTTCTCGGTGATCAATTTACTTGGATGGGCTGCCGATATTCTCATTTAGTTAAAACCATGATTGATCGGGCAATGGAGAATGAACATTGGCATGAAATCTTCTCTAATTCTTCCATAAGGTTCCTTCTATAGATTGGCTCTGATCACAAACCTCTACTTTTAAACACTAGAGGAAAATATCACACACATACTCGCCTTTTTAAGTATGATTCTCGGTAAGGAGCCTTGCCTAATGTACAATCACTTATTTCTAATACATGGAGCACAACTTCATCTGATTCCAATCCGCAAAAGTTCAGTTCTCTATTGAAAGCCAGTCGCACTACCCTCTCATGATGACATCACCAACATCACACCAACTCACAACACCAAATTCTACATCTCAAATCCATATTACATGAAGCATATAATACTCCCAATACTGATTTTGATCACATCTGGGTACTCAAATACAATTTATCCCTCCAATACAAACATGAGGAGGAGTATTGGCGCACCAAGAGCAGGGTTCTATGGTTACGTTCTGGTGATCGCAACACCTCATATTTTCATGCCAAAACTAGGCAACGACGACTTTCCAATCGCATAGTGTTCCTCAAAAATGATCAAGGGGGGGGGGATTGTTTTGAACAGACTAAAATAACATACATTGTTCTTGATTATTTCATGGATCTATACTCTGCTCGCTCAATTACAGACCTGGACATTCTCCTCAGTTCGCTACCTTCCAAGGTCACATCAAGCATGAATGAGTTACTCACACGGCCTATTATGAACGAAGAGATCACCAATGCAGCCTTCCAAATTTCTTGTGACAAAGCACCTAGCCCGGATGGGTTAGGAGCTGGTTTTTATCACGATGATGGTCATCTCTTCGCCATCATATTTTTACAATGATATTGCTTTCTTTAACGATGGAGTTTTTGACAAGTCCCTCAATCATACTCATATATGCTTAATTCCCAAAAAAGCATCCACAATATGTATCCAACTACCGACCAAGCAGCCTCAGAAATGTTGCTTACAAGATCATTTCCAAAACATTAGCCAATAGACTAAGCAGATGCATGCACCTCCTAATATCGGAAAATCAAACAGCTTTCATTAAGGAAATGCTGATTACTAATAATATACTCATCTCACATGAACTATTGCACTCATTGGGATATCAAATGCTTAAACAACTGTATCTTGCCTGCAAACTTGATATTAGTAAGACTTTTGATCGAGTTAGCTAGGAGTATCTGCAAAAATTGATGATAAAACTCGGCTTCAGTCACCAATGAATAACTTGGATCATGACTTGTGATAAATGGCACTCCGCAAGGCCATATTACACCATCCAAAGGGCTCAAACAAGGAGACTCGCTTTCCCTTTACTAATATTTACTCGTTTTTGAAGGTATGTCCAATCTCATGCATCATTACAACCGGACATGCCTATTACATGGTTTCAGAGCCTCTCGCCATAGTCCGCCCATCTCAACATCTTCTTTGCATATGATTCATTAATCTTTTGCCAAGCTTCCATTACCGAATGTACTCATCTCAAAGAAGCTCTTTCCATCTATGCGGCGATCTCTGGGTAACAAGTAAATTTTCACAAATCTGCCATTACTTTCAGGAAATGCATCTCCCCCCAAATGAAACTATCCTTATCCCACCTCCTTCAAATATATGATACTACTGGTCTCACAAAATAGTTGGGCTTACGTAGTCGGATTTCTAAGAATATCACTCAAACTTTTGGCTTTCTACATGACTGTATGCAACACAAAATGTCTAGTTGGTATAATAAGTTACTTTCACCGGCAGGGAAGGAAATTTTGCTAAAGGCAGTTGCAAATGCACTACCTGCATATTGTATGTCCTCTTTTCCCATGCCAAAAATTACTCAATCAACTGACTTCCCTTATGCATCGGTTTTGGTGGTCCTCCAATCTAGAAAAAAACAAAGATTAATTTGGTATCATGGAACAAGATTACTCAACCTAAGAATCTCGGTGGAATTGACTTTCGTGACTTACAAGCTTTCAACATTGCCCTACTTGGCAAACAGAGTTGGAGCCTACTAAAAAATCCTCAATCATTGCTGGCGAAGATCTATAAGACGAAATATTATCCCCATAACTCTCTGTTACAAGCGAAACCAAGCAGGCGTTCAAGTCTCACATGGAAGGGAATTCTTCAAGGTAATCTTTTACTTTCCAAAGGTTTGTGGTGGGCAATGGCTCAACTATTCAAGTCTGGAATGACAATTGGCTACCTATCAACCCACCTTGACCACCACGTAACTTATACCCTCAGTACAACGCTCATTTCACAGTAGATCATCTTATTCAACCACATACATGAACATGAGATCTTGACATAATCCAAAATGTGGTGCATTCGGATGATGTCCCTCTCATCCTCACTCTTTCACCATCGCCCAACTCTCTAGATGCCTTCCGATGAAATTACAATATGAATGGCGTTTACACAGTCAAATCCATATACCGTTTTCATCATTTTCCCTTGTCCATGGCTAATCCACCGTCAACATTATATAAAATTATTTGGACCTAGAAAATACCAAACAAAGCCAAGCTTTTTTGGTGGAAACTACTATAAAATGCATTCCCGATCGTAGATAATCTTCTTAAACATAAGCTTGTGGTATCGTCACTTTGTCTTCGGTGCGGAGAAGATACCGAAACCACTACACACCTCCTTTTTGAATGCCGGGTAAACCAAAAAATTTGGGAACTTTCACCTGCTACGACCCTTCCGCGAGACCACCAATATACCAACACACATGAACATCTCGAAGCCCTAGTTGCACAAAATTCTCATCAACCAGAACCTCCTATAATTCCATTCATCGCTTGGTCAATTTGGAAAAGTAGAAATTCCCTACTTTTTCAAGATAAAAAGCGATTCATACCTGATGTTATCAGTCATGCACTATCCTATCACTAAACCTTGTTTGAATCACTTGAATATCAACCGCAATCCAATCCCCATCACCTAGCCTCAACCTATGTTCTAGCTCTATAGCTGCATATTATTCTTATGTTTGTAAAACTGATGCGTCGTGGAAAGCTGTGAAACCTTATACAAGTATTGGCTGGCGATTATATGACTCAAATGCACGCCTACTATTAACCTGTAAAGGCTCCATACCATTGGTGGAATCCAGTTTCATGGCTGAAGCAAAAGCTTTGCAACATGCGGCACAAACAGAGTCGGTCCTAAGCCTAAGCAGAGCAAGCATGCGCTTGCGGTCTTTTTTTAATTTAAAATTTTAGTTAAGAAAACGGTCTATTTTTTAAAAAATTGTATAATTTTGGCCTATTTTTCCATTGTACATTACAGCCTTTAGAAAATTTTAAAATCTCAGGACCGGTCCTCGGCACAAACACTCAACAATCTTAACTATCGGAATGTTCGATTTTGTGTGGATTCACTCACTCACCTCAAGGCATTACAAATGACGGATATATCGCAAACTGCTAAATACGCTATCTCATCGATATATAATGATATCCTATTGCATGTCGGTATATCTCAACATGCGTTTGCAAAAATATAGAGAATAGAAAACGTCTACGCTGACGCACTGACCAAACAAGCTTGTATTTCTTCCTTAACATTTATATTGACTTGGCATCATGTATGACTAAATTAAATCTCTCATGTTGACAAAAAGAAAAAAAAAACTAATGGTGTTTATTTTATAGTTTGGTTGGTGAGAACGAAAATAGAGAAAAATGAAAAAGGATAAATTAAAACTAATGGGCCTTATCATAAGTATATGAAACCACAGGTATGTAATTGAAAAAACAAACAAATAGTCTCCTTACGTGTATATTAGACGCACAACAATCGACCTTCGGATTCCGATTCATTCCCTTCGATCGTCGGTTGGCCTACCGATTCAGTGTTCTCCGACCTCTGCCCGACGAATTTTAACCGGAAATCTTCGCAGGTGACAAAATCGCTACTTATTTCTATTTTTCGTTTGTAGCTTCAAATCAATTGTATGTTGTTCCTAAATATTTTATTAGGTTTGTTTGTTTCCGAGTCAATTGGATTATTGTAACCTAATTTTTTCACGCCCCCTCCTTTTTGTCGCTCTGAGTGGATTTTTGGACTCTGTGATTAATATATAAGGCTTGATTTTATGAGATTTCAAGATTTGTTTGCTACTTCGATTCAAGGACATTAATGTGCCTTTAGTATTTTTATTTACTGAATTTTGTTACAAGAATCCGTGTGGGTTTGTATTTTCTTATATTGCAATTCCTGTAAGAATTTTAAGGGAGCTTAAAGAGCTATGTTGTTTCTAAATCCTTTGAGAGCTTATGTGTTAAACAGTGACATCCATATAACTATTGCACTTGGCTCGTTGACTATGGAAAAAGGAGCACCTCCTAGCATCTTTGTGAATGATGGGTCCTTCATGGAAAAATTCAAACACCTTCAGCAGGAGAAAGATAAAGATAAGGATAAACTTGTCCACGTAGAGGATTCTAAGCCTGTGAAGATAATATCTGGGATTTCAAATACTAAGCCTTCTGTTAGTAAAATTTCTATTGGATTAAAGTCCAATGATGCCCAGAAGAAAGGTGGTAAGCTTGCTTTCAGCTTGAAACAAAAGTCTAAGCTTCTTGCACCTCCTGTAAAGCTTGGTACAGAAGAAGATGAGGATGATGAAGATAAAGACAGTAATCAAGGATTTGGATCTACAAAGCGTCAAAAATTAGAGCAGGGAGACATGCCTATAAAGTCGACGAAACTATCATATGTTGGTAATGGCTATTTATTATAAATGCAGTGTATTCCTTAAAGCTTAAACCAACAATCCAATTGCTGGAAAGATTTGGAATATCTGCTACGCCTGCTACAAGAGTGATTTGCACTCGTTGTTCATGGACTCGGTATTAATCAGTTTTATAAGTGATGTGCAGCACCACCTTCGCCCAGTGATCCTAATGTGAAGAATGTTGCTGATAAACTAGCAAGTTTCGTTGCTAAACATGGAAGGCCATTTGAGCATATCACACGGCAAAAGAATCCTGGAGATACACCATTTAAGTATGTTAATCATTTGCTTCTGAGAATTTACAGTTTAACGTCTCTGGATTTTCTTTCAACCCAATGCTAAGTTTGTACTTGGGTTTCTTTCGTTGACCTTATGTATCTTGTGTCCGGTTTCGTGACCAGATTTCTTTTTGACGAGAGCTGTGCGGACTACAAGTATTATGAATTCAGGCTCTCTGAAGAGGGAAAGTCTCTTTCACAAACCAAAGAGTCTGCTGTACTTGACAGTGGTAAGTTTTACTCTCCTTTGTGTTTGTATAGACCCAAAGTAATTGGTTTTCTTTGTTTGATGTATATCAGAATACGTTTAGCTAAGCATGTGCAAATAATATTTCTCTCATTTCTTCTGTCCGTACATTTTATAGATGTTCTTATATATGACGTTATATATGTTCTGTAGTATGCGGGAACATGAATGACGAGGCTGCTTGTTCTGTTACCATATTATGGTGTATATTTAATGCTCGTTTTCCATCATTTTATATTTCCAGGTGGTGCAGGCCCACGGACGTCCACAGCAGAAATTACTTCACAAAAGCCAGCTCAGCAACAAATAGGTTATCAGATCCCTGCTTCAGCTCTCTATGATCCTCATGAGGAAGCTCCAGCTTCCTCCAGATCTACTCGTATATCAACAACAAGACCTAGCAACAGTATGTCAGTTAGCCTTTTATCTGCGTTGATTCCATCTTATCATTGGAATCTAGCTTTGATTGTGGGGTTGCATGTGCCTAATTTGCAGGCGACTCATTCAGCGCGCCAAGGGGTGCAGACCCTATCTCAATGATGGAGTTTTACATGAAGAAGGCTGCCCAAGAAGAGAAGATGAGACGTCCTAGGCAGTCAAAAGATGAAATGCCTCCACCAGCTTCACTTCAAGGCCCATCTGGTGAGAATAGAATCATATTGCTAATTCTGGTTTTTGGCGGCTGTATGTCTTATCGCTACCACGTTTTATTTCAGCAACTCCGTCTGTAGACTCTGGAAAGAGAGGTCATCACATGGGCGATTATATCCCAGTTGAGGAGCTAGATAAGTTCCTTGCAAAGTGTAATGATGCAGCTGCACAAAAAGCCACAAAGGAGGCAGCTGAGAAGGCGAAGATCCAAGCAGATAATGTTGGACATAAGCTCTTGTCAAAAATGGGATGGAAAGAAGGTACTCACTTGTTTCGCTCTATCTCTACTCTTGCCCCTTGTTACTTCTGTGTCTTGCGCCTTTATGGACACTGAGGAGCTTATCGAATTGGGGGAGTGGGGTTGCAGGTGAAGGTATAGGAAGCTCCAAAAAGGGTATGGCAGATCCTATAATGGCGGGTGATATAAAGACGAACAATTTGGGAGTTGGGGCTTCTGCTCCAGGAGAAGTTAAGCCTGAGGATGATATATACGAGCAGTACAAGAAGCGAATGATGTTGGGTTACAAACACAGACCCAATCCTTTGGTACTTTTACCCATCTTTAGCTCCATTCTACAGATAATTGGCAATTTTTTTACTCACCTTTTGTCTCGAATTTTCTTACAGGGAAATCCCAGGAAGGCGTATTACTAAGAATCAATAACCATACTGCGCACAATCATGATCTATCTCTCACTCGAGCCTCTTCGGCTGAGCTTGCTTTTCTATTTTAAAAATAATGTTCAAGTTTTTCAGATTGCTGTTATATTGAAGTGTTGGTATGGATTTGTTTTGCAAATTAGAAAACTCATATGGAATACAAATGGATATGTTATTATGACAACCTTACTGATGTTTTTCAAGTCTGGGACAAGACATAGTAAACAGCATAATTATTAGAGTGAAAGATAAAAGAAAATGAAAAAAAGATGATATGTTGTTCCTAGTTAATGACATCACAGGGAGGGAAATTAGCAGAGCATCTTTGAGGAAGCTGAAGAGCCATGGAACGGTCAATGCCAGAGAGTGGAGGTCCATTGGCGAGAAGGCAAAGACAAGGACGGCCAAGTGTGACAACGGCAGAGCAACATGACTCAGTCGGTGGAATTGGGCTGAAAGGAGCCACTGCTGCTCTACATGGTATCAGCTGGACCAGCGCTGAGAAGAATGTCCTGCTGCAACCTCCCACTTCTTCCTCAGGCAACATAGGTGGAGGTGGTGGTTGCTGGTCCTCTTGCTGTCCAGTGACTATGGTAAGAGCCGCTATGGTCATGAGCAGTGCCATTGCTAACCCAAGTCTTGAATTTTTCTTCATCATGGAATTAGTAAAATATATAATGATCTTGATGAGTTGATTTGCTTATTTATATACATATAGAAGATGAAGGAGCCATGTCATGCCGTTTCATACTTGTCTCCTACCTCACAACCAAATAGGTCCACGACTACTCCGTGTGTTTCCTTCTCTTTAGAACTTCAAACATCGATCAAGGCTCAAGCCCATATTATCTATACATCATTTAAAATCCCCCTAACAATAATAGCATTAGCATATGTTTACCAAAACAAAGAAAAGTTGCCACTTCTTTTGAAGAAAAACTCTTGAGAGCGCAACTATTTAACATAGAATTTCTTAACAAATAATTAGATCTAAAATCTTTAAAAAATAATAATTATTTGATTTAATAAATATCTACCAAGTAATAAATATATAATTTTTGTAAAATAAATCGACATAAACTAACACTTAGTCGATGAAAAGGTAAAATAACTCAGATAATTTTATCAAATTTTTTTATCAATCATTAAATATGTTAATTATTATAAAATAAGTCAACACATATATTAAAATTTTGTCAATTAACATGTAAAAATAAACCAGTTGTTATAATAACTCAACTTAACAAAAAAGCTATCGACCAAAATAAACATACTGCTTTGGAATAAATCAACATAACATAAAAAACAAAATAAGGGTAACTTTGTCTTTTTCATATAGAAGTATTTTCCAAAAATATAAAAAAATATATTTTTCAAAATTTCCCAAAAATTTAGGGTTTTTATTAAAATTCACTTTTATTTAAAAAAAAAAATCTACACATGAAAACTCTTAAATTTTTAATTTTTTTTATAAATATATAATAACGAGAATTGACTCCAAAACATTAATCTAACGACATCCTCTTAATCTAAAGAAGAAAAGAAAACTACTTTGATACTTTTACTTTTGAGTACATACGAAACATAACTCATCTCAAACATTAATATATGAATTTAATTCAATCATGTGATATAGTGTAATGTAACATCTAATTTGTTAATAAAGGTAAATGTTAAAAAAAAATTTATAAAAAAATCTATATGGAAGAAAAAATCTAAATAGAGAGGAAAAATAAAACAGAAACTAACTCTACAACACATATCATTTTTAAATAAAAATAGATATATAGAAAATTTATCAATATCTAAATGAAATATAAGCATATTCATAATAACAACATATTACTTTTATCTTTGCTTACAAATATGAAAAACACTTACAACATTTTTTGTTAATTCCATGGGAAACATTCTTCTCCTCCGGTTAATCTACATGGACCACTAGGTCTTATGCTCCAAACACATGGACGATCTTCACATATATATACGTCTCTATAAGCCACATATATATCGAACCATTTAGACTCAGTTTCCCATTCGAAATGACAAAAAAACAGAGTTGTGTACCAATAGTTGATTTTTGCTATAAATCCATAATGTTGATGATAAGCTATTGATTGTGATCCGAGATCTATGTTCTTCGATTTGCAATGTAGTTCCAGTTGAACATTCGGACTAATATCATTGATGATGTCCACCGTTACATGATCACATAGACCACCAAAGCAAAAAAAGATGAATATTAAGCTAAACAAAATATGAAATGATGATGAGCTAAACATTACAAATATTTGAAATTTATGAAGTTATGTCTTATTATTCCATCTTTCTTCACATTTGTTCCCTTTATTTATATCCAATTACTTCTCAAATTATTAAGTTACTTACTTGTATTTATCAATTTTATAGTCAAAGATTTAAAGTTGGTAAGAATATACTAAAAAAGAAAAAGAAAGATGCTTTGTTACCAAAGAATATTGGTTTTGACTGTCAATTTACTAGGGGAAATTATGTAAAAATGACCTAAAATATTTAGGAAAGTGATAAATGCAACAATAAACATATTGTAACATAAAACACATGAATTTTTGAAAATAATATTTTAGTGCTACTTTAGCGTTAAAAATATTAAATATTTACCAAAATTTCATCTTTAAAATATCTTTAACAAAATGATATGTGATCTAAGTTTATTACACAATATATTTTTGTTTCAGCGTTACGATGTGAGATTATTTTAATTTTTATTATTATTTTGTAAATATGATATCTTTTATTATTCATAATTATTTAATTAATTAGCTTTATAATATATAATATCTTTAAATAATAATAGTATAACTTTGTGAAATCCTACTTTATCATACCAGAAATCCATTTGAATATTTTTAATATTTTTGTTTTTTTATGTGTTTCTTATTTTTCTATTTATTATGATCATATACTGTTTTTCTTTTTGGCTTGTTTTTTTTCTTGGCCACCAATTGAATTTGATATTTTTGTGGCCTGTGGATTAATGATTAGATATTGATGGGTAAAAATGGGAAATATCTACAACTATAACCTTAAAAGTATTTATAAAAATTAAGATTGTGTAATTTATATATTGAAAAGATTAAAAGTTAAACTTTGTTGTCAAAATTTTTATCCATTTAATATTTTAATTCACAATATATATAAAATTTTTTAGAATTTCATTATTATATTGCCTTCATGTAACACCATCAGGTATGTATTAAATCTATACTATATAACAAAAATATAAAGCCTCTGAAATTAGATCAGCACATCAAACACCTCTGATTTGATGCCACGTAAGCTCAACCTTCTTCAAAATTTTTGGAAAATAATTTGATAGTAGAACTCCAAAACTAAAAACCAGAGAAATTCTTCTCTCTACACGATGAAACGCTTTGTTTCCGAATGTCAAAATGCAATATGTCAAAATTTTAGAATGTCAAGATGTAGAATGTCGACCAGTCTTAAAATTTTAAAAGTTGCAATTTAAAATAAAAGTTGAGTCAGTCTTAAGCTAAAATTTTGAAAATAGATTGATTCTTAAACTAAAATTTTAAAAATAAAAATAGACCATACACTTGTGCTTGCTTTGCTTAGTCTCAAGACCGGTTTTAAGTACATGTTGTTTCATCTCTTCTTTTATGTTAGAATCATAATCAGACTTTTTAACAATTTGTGTTGGTTCTCGGACATCTTCTTCGAATGTTTGTTTTATATTTACTTAATAGTGTTAAGACTTGTGCGTTGCACAAACTAAATGTACATATATATATATATATATATATATATATATTTTTCATTAATAAAAATCTAATAATTATATATATTTAATGAAATTGTGATATATTGAAATCTTTTTCATAAGTAAGTTAGAACTAAAACTTATACCTTTTTTTTTCAATTATAAACATAGCTACATTAGAGTTTTTTAGATTAAATTATTGAAATTAATATGAAAACTAATGTATTTAGATTTACATAATTATCTCTGAATTTGGTGAAATATTATACTATTATTTTGTTGGCATTCTAATATTATTTATCGTCCATATTTTGGAAAAGTTATTTTATGATTTTCCTGAAAACATAATAAATATTTTTTATTATATGTTCTTACCCATTAATAGATTTATAAATAGTAATAATATACAACATGAAAAGTAAGCTGATAAAAATTAGCATATTCATTGAGTGTATGAGTCTATGTTAACAATTTATAAGATAAACATAAAGATTCTTTGTTTAAAACATTTTGGACAATTTGGAGTTTTCGAACTTCCTCTCCATACCTGGCTATAGATTAATTGATTTATAATATTTGTTACACATTTATTATATAAAAAAAGGTTTGTAACTCACAATATAATGACACTTAAACACATTCTGTTATCATATATTAATAAATAAATTAGAAAATGGAAAAAATGCTATTTAAATCGTGAAGTTTCAAATTTTAACAAAGAAAAAGCTTAAGCTCTTTAGTTAGCCATTTGAATCTCACATTAAAAAAAGAGAATCCATTTAAAGATCGAACTTTCTGTTAACTAGGCTATTTTAGACCCGTCATTAATCAACTCTTAAATTGAACTAACTCTATTAATCAAACTGTTACCATTGTCGCCAAACAAAATGTTGTGTCTTGATTAAACATAAACCGATGAACTACAAACCTTATCAAACCCGAAAAGAATTGGTGACAGTGAATTAACAACTATGAAGGTTATCTATGTCTATAACTAATCAGTTTTTCATCAGAAGACACATTCCAATACCAAATCTATTTGTTCTTGCAAGACTTAAGAATCTCTAGGGTCTTGAATTGTTTTGTCGTTTTAGACCAAGAAGAGAACTCAAACAAAGATGAACAGTATTCTTAAAACTAGGAGAAAAGGTTCATCATAATATTGGAGTACAATGTCAAACAAACACTGAATCAGACCCAAAAGCAAATAGATCACTAACAAATGCAAAACACTAATTAAACTTCAGTGAGATGGAAAAGCTTTCTACAAATCAGTAGATTATGAACTCAAAGCTAAATCTAATTCACTTTCCAGAATGTTGTTGATGGTTCCTTATCCTACTTGAATGCCTCACTAGTGTAACCATCTCTTCCTCTACACAACCACTTTTCTTTTGTATCTTCTCTCATTTCAGGTTTGTTTCTAAAGAATTAAGGATCGATCTTATTCAAAGCCGTCCAACGTTTCTGTGTTTACAATTTGATATATATATATACAATACCTAAACCCTCAACCTTTTAATAAGAGATTACACAATATACAAGAATAGGAAAGTATCCTAATTTCTCTCCCAATACCCCCTCTCAAATTGGAGCATGTAGGTCTCTAATGCCCAACTTGAACACCATTATTTCAAAATCAGCGCGACTCAATGCTTTCGTAAAGATGTCTGCTAGTTGTTCCTTGGTTCATACATGTTGAGTTGCTATAACACCCTTGACTATTTCATCCCTTACAAAGTGACAATCAACTTCGATATGCTTCGTTCTTTCATGGAAGACCGGGTTTGCACTAATATGAATAGCGGACTTACTATCACAATTGAGGGATATCAACTGATTGTGATTGTAACCGAGATCGAACATTAGTTGTTTCAGCCATTTAAGTTCCTTTGTTACCGCATTCATTGCGCGATACTCTGCTTCAACACTAGAACAAGACACGATATCTTGTTTCTTTGTTTTCCACGAGATTGGAGAAGTTCCAAGTTGGACATACCGGCCGGTTAGAGATCGTCGAGTCAATGGACATGCCGTCCAGTAGGAATCACACCAATCGGTAAGGTGGAGAGGTGAATCGGCTGTCAAAAGTATCCCTTGTCCAAGCGTTCCCTTAAGAAACCTAACAACCTTCAAAGATGCTTTCCAATGTTCTTCTCGGGGTGATTGCATGAACTGTGAGAGTATGTGAACGACATACGTCCAGATGTGTAGCAAAGAGATAAATCAATCTTCCCACTAATCACCGGTAAGGTTGAGGTTCAGGAAGGAGCGGCCTTGTAGCTAGTGAGAGACGGTGATTAACCTCAATCAGAGACCCAACAGGTTTGCATCCGATGAGGCCAGCCTCTTTAACAATCTCGGTTGCATACTTCCACTGGTAGAGATATACACCATCCGAATTCCGAGCTACTTCCAAACCTAAGAAGTATTTTAACTTTCCCAAGTCTTTCATGTGGATAAATATGCTTTGAATATGTCAATTTCTTGTGGTGAATCACCTGAGATAATCAAATCGTCAACATAGACAAGTATCCATAAGGAGAATGATTTACCCGAGAGCACAAAGAGAGAATAGTCCGATCGGGTCTGCCGGAAACCGTAGGTAATAAGAGCATCTACCAACTTTGAAAACCAACATCTAGGTGCATGTTTGAGTCTATACAATGATTTCGTAACTCGGCATACCCGAGTTTCCGAGGGTGAAGAGAAACCTTGTGGGATTTTAATGTAAACTTCATCGTTTAGATCTTCATGGAGAAACGCGTTGTGAACATCCATTTGGTGTATCTCATGTTTCTGTTTTGCTTCAAAATCAAGAAACATGCGCACCGTTATCATCTTAGCAACCGGAGAGAACATATCCGTATAGTCAATTCCCTCTTTTTGATGATTACCAAGAACTACTAGCCTGGCTTTATGATGTTCGATAGAACTGTCACTATGAAGCTTAGTAGTAAAAACCCACTTAATACCAAGAGGTTTCTTGCCAGGAGGCAAAACAGTAAGTTCCCATGTGTTATTACGTTGTAATGTGGAGATCTCCTTTGACATTGCTTCACGCCATTCACTATGCAATATAGCTTCGTTAAAATACCGAGGCTCAAAATTAGAGGTAAGAGAAAAAGGATGATGATGCATTGGGTGTCGAAGAGAGAGGGAGAGTATTAGTAACAATGATGCTGCCGAAAACATAGTCACGAAGTTGGACATTTGGTTGACGTTGTCGTTGACCATGTTCGCGTTGAACATATGAAGAAGAGGACGTAGTCGGAGCCTGTGTCGGTGGTGGTGGATTCAAAACGGCAGCCGGTGGTGGGACAGGTTCATCATATCAGGTGGTGCATTCGGTACATCAGGAACAATTGGATGTGGCTCAGTAGCTGTAACAACAGATGTATCTTCGTGTGGTCCACAAGTCGATGACAACATCACCGTTGTGGGAATTTATGGAATTACAGAGTATTGAAACGGGAAGCTGGTCTCAGTAAATTGGACATCATGTGATACAAAAAACTCCCTTAGTTCTAAGTCAAATAATTTCCAGCCCTTCTTTCCATAAGGGTAACCGAGGAAGACACATTGACGGCTACGCGGAGCAAACTTGTCACCTTTATGGTTGAGATTGTGAGCATAAGCTAAATATCCAAAAACTCAGAGATGAGAATAAGATGGTGGTTTTACATTAAGTTTCTCAAAGGGTGAGACCGTGCAAAACCGAAGATGGTGTACGGTTAATCAAATATCCTGCTGTAATTATGCATTCACCCCAATATTCAATAGGAAGATGAGCTTGAAATCGTATTGCTCTAGCAATGAGAATGTGCCTATGATTTCGTTCCGCACGACCATTTTTTGTGGTGTATACACACATGAAGTCTCATGGAGAATACCACTTTTCCGAAAGAAGGTGGTGAGAGATAAAAAATTATGTAACGTTGTTCGATCTAATAGTTTTCACTTTCTTTGAGAATTGTACATCGATCATCTTTATAAATTCGCTGACATAACGTTGAACTTGCGTTTTATTAGCTAATAAATATAGCCAAACAGCCCTTGAATGATCATCCATTAGAGTTAAGATATATTTCGATCCACAAAATGCAGTTGTGCGATAAGGTCCCCATAAATCATTGTGAATCAAATCAAAGATTGTTGTTGCATTGTTAGAACTGTCTGGAAAATACTGTTGAGTTTGTTTTGCGTGTTAACACACATCACAATTATTAAAAAATGAACTACTAATGGAAGAAGAACCAGATGCTTCACTAACGATCCCATTCACGTGTGAAGAAGGATGGCCAAGTCGTTGGTGAAGCAAAATCGATTCGGCGGAGACTGATGACTGCAATGCTGTTACTGTGGGAATCTGACGAAACTGATAAAGACTCTCTCCCTCTCTTTCACCCACTCCAATCAACATCCTCGTAATTCAGTCCCGAATAATCAACAATCGATCATTAATCTATCAAATGAAGTAGTTACCAGTGACAAACTGGCCAAACGAAATCAAATTCATATGGAAACCAGGGATATAGTAAATGTTTTTAAGGGATAGAGTAAGGGATAAGTCCACAAATCCTTGTTCCAAAGAGATAACAATCTCTCGTGCCGAAAGCAAAATAGAGACCGTAGCAACATAATGTATATGACAGAGTAAATCGAGTTGTCCAGTCATATGGTGTGTTCCTCCGGTGTCCAAGATCCATTCATTATCGATTTTCTTACCACTTAGTTGATCTGCTTGCTTGCCATTGTTAATCACCTTCTGAATAAGTCTCCATTGTTCATCCGTAATGCCCAAGAGGCCTTGCCTATCTTGATTAGTTATCGCCAAGGTGGAACCGAGAGCAGCAGAGTTGGCGGTAAGAATTTGAGTCATGTTGGCTCTCCGGTTGATGTTCTTGCTTCGAGGCTGGTTTCTGGGTCGATTACGGTTCCTTGGACGCTCTCCCTACCGCTCTGGAAACCCGATAACCTTGAAACATCCAATAGAATCATGACCCAAATGATTACAGATGGTGCATTTTTGTCTTGGATCACGATTTCCAGGATTGAATCTGGAATTGGCAGTAGAAAGCTGGCGATTACTGGAACTGAAAAACGACTGGGAAGGTAGATTAGTAGACTACATTGACGAGAGTTGCGAGGCAAAGCTCATCACAGGTGCTTCAGTAGTGATATTTGAGTGTAGAGTCTCTTTTTGAGCTATCGTTTGATAGATAGTGTCAAGATCAGGTAGAGGTGTAATAGCACATATGTGAGATCGAATTACACCATGGAGTGAATCATCTAAACCAGCAAGGAAATCATGAATACGAAGAGTTTCGATTTCCTTTTCCCGTGCAGCATTTAGATCGCATGTACAATGACCACATGTACACGTTTTGGTCACCATACATATGAGATTCCATCCCATAGTTTGGTGAGGCGGCCAAAGTATTCATCAACTGATGAACCATTCTGCTTGCAGTTAGCCAAGGAGTTCCGTAGCTTCTGTAAACTAGCCCCGCTTTTGATTGAAAATCTCTTTTTGATGATTTTCTAGAGATCCTTAGCGATTTCTCGAGTGGAGATTGTTGAACGCAGTTTCGGCTACATTGTATGTTTAATCCAACCAAAAAGTAAATGGTTATTGGTTGTCCAATCCTCATATTCTGGAGCACTAGATGCTGGTTTTAGAAGAGACCCATCGAGAAAACCGAATTTTTTCCGTGAGCTAAGAGAAATCGTGAGATTGAGAGCCCATTCGTCGTAATTGTTACCATTGAGAAGAGGTTGAGATATGATTGTTCCAGGGTTGTCATTGGCTGAGAGATCATATGTAGAAATGATTTTATGAATAAGAGCTGCCATATCGATGAAGAAAAAAGTATTGCAGATTCGAAAAAGAGAAACAGAGTGCCGAGAGAAGAGAAAACAGAGTGCCGAGAGGCTGAAGAAACAAAAAATTCGTGAGGGCAAGAATCCGTCAAAGATATTCGTGCTCTGATACCATGAAGAATTAGTGATCGATCTTATTCAAAGTCGTGCAACGTTTCTGTGTTTAAAATTTGATATATATACAATACATAAACCCTCAGCCTTTTAATTGGAGATTACACAATATACAAGAATAGGAAAGTATCCTAATTTCTCTCCCAATAGTTTCTCTCATAATTAGAAATTATGAGAGAACAAATTAGAAAAATGAACCTAAAATTCAACTTGACATTGAGAGATTAGATGGCTTGTGTTCTTCAGCTACTTCACGTTAGAGATTAAGGTTATAGCAAAAAAAGATGAGTGAAATTTGGGGATTTTTTCGGGTTTGATATGGTTTGTAGTTCATCAGTTTATGTTTAATCAAAACGCAGCGTTTTGTTTCACGAGACAATAACGGTGTGATTAATAAATTTAATTCGACTTAACTGTTGATTAACGACGGATCTAAAATTGCCTAGTCAATGGAAAGTTAGATCTTTTAATAGATTTTAAAGAAAATATGAGATTTAAATAGCTAATTAAAGAGTTTAGACTTTTTTTAGCCAAAATTTAAAAGTTCAGAATTTAAATGATATTTTTCTCATTAGAAAATAGTAACTATGATTTATGATCTCATTAACCTAACAAATGAAATGACATGTCATTTTCTTCAAAGCCCTTAATGAAGGGAATTTTTTTTTATCTTTGCCATTTTTTATTCAAAATACCCCTTCCTTATTGATGAGTCATTTTTTTTACAACTTGAATAAAATAATAGACTCCTATATTGGTTTCCCAACATGGAGGAACAATAGTTACATATGGGTGCGAAAAAGGGAGAAGTCTTGACGACCGTGCCAGACGATCTGCTAGTCCATTCATCATGCGCGCAAAACGTCTTCGTATTTCCTCAAACTCTTCAAACAAGGTAGTAAAAGCCGACCAATCTTTAGGGACATCAAGCATCTCCACCAATGTCAAACTATCAGTCTCAAAAGTCTGACAGTGAATACTGCGAGAAAGAATCATCTTCATAGCCCATACTAGTGCTTCAAATTCCGAATGTAGTGGAGAAAGACTTCTTCTACAGCTTCTTGCACCCATAAGGATGTTTCTACCTCCTCTCTAGCTCCATCCTAATCCTATGTAAGTATTTGTTATTTTCCAGGCTCCATCGATTCTACAATACAACTCTTGTGGTTGTAATTCTCTTATGTGTAAAAACCTTCCAAGATTCCTATCTTGCACCGAATCTTATTGATGAGTCATTTTAACCTTAGTTTATTTAATTAAAAAATAAAAAATAAAATATCAATTTCTTCTTCTTCATTGTTATTTTTTTTCTCCATTGTTCTTCTTTTTCACACATAAGCATTACTGCAATATGACCAATTATATATCAAATTGAAGCTATGAGAATTCCAAATATACAATAAAAATGTTAAAAAATTAATGTACGTATCCGTAAAATTTTTTAAAGTCTTAGCTCCAAAAATGAACTATACCAAAATCAAACAAAAACTATTGGGCTTTATTAATTTCGGTCTCACGAGTTTAAATATGGTATTGATTTTTCAAGATTTGCTCTAAAACTCTGTCATTATAAGTTTTAAATTTAAGAACTACAATTTTAAAGTCGAATTCTGAATAATTTACATAAAATTATGAGATGAAATTAGTACCATTAGATTACATATCTCAAGATCTTTCAATACATATATAGATTGTTAAATATGGTGTTTCAAATCAAAACTTACCTTTGATGAACTTTAAGCTGATACAACTGGTATATCATAAACCGTAACAAATTGAGTTAACTTTAATAGACTCCCCAAACTTTGTACATCCAACTTATTTTCCCCTGTATTTTGTAACTCATTAGTATTCCCCCGTACTTCGACTACTCCTTATAAGACCCCCTGAACTATTCGATCTCATCGTTTCCCCCTAGCGATTAAAAACAAAACTTGCATTTTAATTGTTTTACAGAAAAACGTGAAAATAAAAATATTAGGGTTATTGTCGATCGATTGTTGTAGGCGATTCTTAGAGAAATTGTTGCTGAAGGAGAAGATTTCTTCGATAATGGCAGACGATGAATATTAGGGTCACTTTATCTCATGGTATCACCTTATTGATTACCTGTTTCTCAAAACAACGAGTAAAAATACGTGGAAGAGGATGTTTCAATCTTCTACGCTCGTTTTGTCCTTTTTCCAACTTCAAGAGCCAATTCTGTACCGATCTTAAGAGGTATGTCCAGTGCTTTTACCGAATGCGTCAAAGCTCCACTGCATTTATATTATTTTCAGTCTTGGTTTGATATATATTACTTTTAGTTTTGGTTCACGCGATGCTATAAGAACGAAAGAAAAGATGTATAATGATGTATCAGCATAAACCCAACAAACTACAGATTAATGACATCAACCACTTGACAATATATTGATAAAAAACACATAACCTTAGTAAGGGTTGCAATTCCGCTCATCCTCTGCACAAAGTTAAGAACAACTCTTTCAGCAACAACAATCTTATGTGCATTCCTTGTTACCTTTCCCAAACTTTAATCCTTTTTGAACATAATCTCCATCATTTCTCATCCATTCAACCTGATATCACTATATCATTTGAACATCCAAATCCACCAAGGCTTCTGTCGACTTCAATTATAAAGATTCAAAACAAAATCAAACCTTCAAGGAAGGATCAACTTGTTCAAAAATCATCTCAGCAAGAGCAGTTCCAGCAACAATACCATCTTCTTTCGTCAAGAAATAACTTCCACTTCCATATCAAACGGTATTGTAGCCATACGTGTTACATCTCCTACACTCACACCAATTTTTACGAACTCAATTTTTGAAAAAATTCAAACAATAATCGCATGCTTTGGTACTTAGGAGACTACCGAGAACCTGTATCACCATCATCTTCACAAAGCTCATGAAACGAAGATCAACCTCAATTGGAATTCGAGTTAGAATTTTTTTTGCAAAAGACTGAAATTGGGTTGTCTTTGATAAACCTTTGAAATGCGTAGAATTGAGGCGACAACAATCGAGAGACAGAGATCATTGTGGACTAACTCAAATCTAATATTTTTCTTTTGACGTTTTCTTCAAAACAATTAAATAAAGACTTAAATTTTACTTTGAACCAGAATTGGCTTAAAATGAAATTAGGATTTATGTTTAAATTTAATCAAAAAAGCAATTTTTAATCGCTTTTTAAAAAGCTTTGATCGCAATTTTTGTTTTTAATCGCTAGGGGGGGGAGGAGAAATGATGAAATCGAATAGTTCATGGGGTCTTGTAAGGAGCATTCGAAGTTTGAGGGAAATACTAATGAGTTAAAAAGTATATGGGGAAATAAGTTGGATGTACAAAGTTTGGAGGGTCTACTAAAGTTAACCCTAATAAATTATGTATCAAATCGAAGGCTTAACAAAGAGGATTATAAATCTACAATCATAATAAAAAACTTAAGTATATGTCCGTAAATTCTCTTTAAAGTTTCAGATCCAATATTAAACTATGCCAAATCAAATAAAAGCTATTGGGATTTTTAATTTTGGGCTCTTGATTTTAAATATGGTCTTGATTTTTCAAGCTCCGCTCTAAATCTCTATCATTTTAAGTTTAAAACTAAAGCATCTAAAATTTTGACATTATCTATCACTTTACATCAACCATCATATACGTTTATGGTTAATGTGTGAATAATCTTATAACTGTTGATGCTTTATAAGAAACAAAAGGAACAAGTAAATTCGACTCTCTGATAGGGCAATTAGGAGGTGATAAGGGCTTATCGACTCTTTCCTTATTTTACCTTCCCAGTCACGTCTTAATTATAGGTCTTGACGATGGTCAAGGTTCATGGCGTCGGCTTCTTCGTCTCCTCAGGGCGGTCCTTCTGCCAGCGTGCCTGGTGCTTCTGCTCTATGGAGCAATGTTGTCAATGGAACTGCTGCTACAGATTCGAGGACTACCGCTCTTCAACATGTAGTGATGCAAGTTGTTGGAACTGCTTCTGTAACAATAACTAAATAGCTGGTTGATGACCCTAAACCTCTCGAGCACAAGTTCTTGGTCGACTATTTTATTGGAGAAACACCACATATTGGCAAGATCCACGTTACTGTAAACCGTTTCTGGAACCAGGATGAGAAATCTCTAAAGATTGATGTTCAGAACATCAAATACGACACAATTTTGTTCCGAGTTGATTCTCCCGATTTGTGAAATAGCATTTTTCGTTAAATAAAATTGGCATATCTCTGATGTTCTCCTCGTTGTGCAGGAATGGAGTCTGTCCAAAGCTCATAGCAAGCCGGACTTGGCATCGATGCCTTTATGGATTGATTTCAAAAATGTACCTGACTATCTATTTTCTCACGCATGACTTCGATTCCTAGGGGACATTGTTGGTCTGTCTCAATGTCTTCACCCGTCTACCGAGAAGTGTATTCGATTTGACATTGTGTGTGTCATGGTCATTGTGAACCTGGACAGAGAGCTCGTTAATGAGATTCACCTTGTAGGCAAGATAGACTCTGTGCTCGTGACCTATCGTTGGCTCCCGCCTAAGTGCTCCTCATGCAAGGATTGGGGTCATAAGCATCTCGAATGCAAAAAGAAACCATCCTCTGCTCCTGTTACCAAACAAATTCCAAATGACATTGATACCACAACTGTCTCTAACTTACCTCCCACCATTTTTCTGCAGGTCTACTTCTCAATGATAATGGTGCTTCCGGTTCTATAGCATTGGTCCTGAATGTCCCACTCCCTTGCCAATTGTCTCTCTAATAGAGCCTACAATAAAGATAGTTGACCACACCATTCCCACAGATATTGCAGTTTCCTTTCGGGTGGAGCCTGCAGTCACTGATCCTGTTAAGCCTATCAATGCTTCAGCCTCTCCTAGTCATGATTTGACTGAGTGGTCCACCATTGTAAGACTGGGCCATGCTTCATCTTTATTTCTGACTCGGCTCTCTACTACACAACCAAACTTCCTGCCTGCTTTCTCCCCTTCGCATTTCTTAGTTTTGGCTCAGAACAATGATCATGACGAGAAGGAGGAAGGCCAACTCTCGGAATCTGAATCTGCTCCGGCCAACACTAGTACGGTATCCCAATACAGTATCAGGACCAAGCAAAAACAAGAATAACTAACCAACCACTCGCAAAACTATTAAACCTCTTCCATAATAAGTCAATAAATTTCTCCCACCAGAGACACTATATGATAATTCTATCTTCGCATAGATTACTCAAGGTTTTAATCAGTCTCGGAAACACCAAATTGTTCAACACTGGATCCGCACAACAAATAAGCAATTCGCTTGTCTTCTGGAAACTTGAGTTCACCCTAATAATTTTACTCATATTTTGCAGGTTGTGGTCCCTGGTTGGAGTACAATTCATAACTATTCATCGCATCGTGTTGGGTGTATTTAGGTTGGTTGGAAGGAGGGTGTTGTGGTTACACCACTCTTTATCTCCTCACATCTCATTACGGTTTTTTCACGCTTGAAATGGGAGATACTCTTTTAATCTCTTGTGTTTATGCATCCAACTTTCAGGTGGATGATGTACATCTTTGGTGTGATCTTGTTGAGCGTAGGCGCATATATGGCGTCCATATGGTCCCTAGGATCATCATGGGCGACTTTAATAAAAATTTATCATATTTAAAATACTCAACTACTCACACTATCCAGCGTCGTTTGGGCATGCTCCAATTCTAAGATTTTGTGAATCACTGCGATCTAGGAGACCTCGCTTATGTCAGTCTGTGTTTTACCTGGTGGAATCACCAGAGTGCTGATTCTATTAGGAAAAAGCTTGACCGAGCTCTAGTCAATGATACTTGGTATGACTTATCCTTGGTCCTTTGCAGTTTTCGAGGCTAATGGCGTCTCTGATCACGCTCGTTGCATTATTCCATTTTTCCACATCCCACTCCTCTTCTTGTAAGCCTTTTAAATTCATTAACTTAATCACTAATCATCCATCTTTTTTGCAGGAAGTTGGACACGCCTGGCTCTCTCATCCGCCTCTATTCTCTTCGCTATTTTTCCACATCTCACTCCTCTTCTCGTAAGCCTTTTAAATTCATTAACATAATCACTAATCATCCATCTTTTTTGCAGGAAGTTGGACACGCCTGGCTCTCTCATCCGCCTCTATTCTCTTCGCTATTTTCCACATCTCACTCCTCTTCTCGTAAGCCTTTTAAATTCATTAACTTAATCACTAATCATCCATCTTTTTTGCAGGAAGTTGGACACGCCTGGCTCTCTCATTCGCAGACTGCTCTACGTCTACTTCAAACCCATCTCAAATCCCTCAAGCAGGTCATCTGTCAGCTGTATAGCTCTCTTTATGGCGATATCTCACAGCGCACATGGCTTGCTTATGTATATCTCTCTACTCGTGCCAAATGGATGCTCTTGTGAATTAAACTACACACTCTTTCACTCGGGAAGCAGAAGCTGCTGCACATTGGAATTTATTAGCAAGCTAGGAAGAGAGTTTTTATCTATAGAAATTGCATATTAAGTGGCTGGAACAGGGAGATCATAATACACGCTATTTTCACCATGTTGCTAGCTTTCGTGCAGTTGTAACACGATCCACCGTCTTTTCCTCCAATCCGGGAAGATAGTAACCGATATGCCCTCCATCAAAGAAGAAGGCGTGAGCCATTTTCAATCATTTCTACAAAAAAATTGAAGAGACTGTCCCCTTTCTACATCACCTACTCCCTGATCTTTTACCTTATCGTTATTCTAATGTTGTTGCTGACTGTTTGACTGCTCCGGACTTAGCATTTGAAATTCATGTGACTCTCCTCTCCATGCTGGTTAATAAGGCTTTGGATCCTGATGGTTATACAACCAAATATTTCAAGTCTGCATGGGTATTTATTGAACATGACTTTTCAACATATGTTCAATCTTTCTTTGAGTATGGTTTTCTCCCCCGAGGCATCATTGCTACTCTTGTGTCCTTGATTCCAAAAGGTGATAACCCTCAAACAATAAAGGATTATAGGCCTATTTTTTGCTGCAATATCATCTACAAGGTTATCTCTAAACTAATTGCAAACCGGTTGAAGGCATATCTTCCGGATTTTATTGAGCCAAACCAGAGCGCTTTTGTTAAATGTATAGGTTAGTGGAGCAGAGTTGATGATGATGGGGCCTCAGTTTGAGCAGGAACAGAATCGGCAGAGATATTAGGAGAGTGATGAGGCTGGACAGAATCTGCATGAATTCGATGCAGGAGCAGAGGATGCAAGCTGGGAGTCAGGAGGAGCAAGAACATGGCCTAGAACCGGAGCATAGATTGCAGTCGGAGTGACCGAAGGTAGAGCTGAACCAGAAGGTGCATTGCAAGAAGACACAGGAGAAGAATACATGCAACAACACATGGAAAAGCATGCTTGTGGAAGACAACATGTCGAGATACTATATACGAGAGGTTGAGCGATCAAGACAGAGATAGGAACTTTGAGAAAGAGAATAACCAAGAAACACACATGGAGACGAGCGAGTGTCTAATTTATGATGAGTATAAGGTTTCAAACAAGAGAAAAAAAGACAACCAAAAACACGCAACTTAGTGTAATTAAGATCTTTATTAAACAAAAACTGAAAAGGAGAACGATTGGAAATGATTGATGTTGGCATACAACTGATTAAATATGTGGTAGTAGAAAAAGCATATGACCAATAGGTTCTAGGAACCAATGCATGAGATAATAATGCAAGACCGGTTTCAACAATATGCCTATGATGACGTTCAATAATACCATTGTGTTCTGGAGTGTAAGGAGGACTAGTATAATGCGATATGCCATGAGTTGATAAGTAATTCGAAAGACCTACATACTCACCACCATTGTCAGAATAAAGAATCTTAAACTTAAACTGAAATTGGTTTTCAACTAGGAATTTGAATTTAACGAAAACATCATTAACATGAGACTTCAATTGCAACTGATATAATCAAGTATGACGAGTAAAATGATAAGAAAATGTGACATAATACTTGTAGCCATCAATAGAATGCACATGCGAAGTCCAAAAATCAGAGAAACAATATCAATAGGATGATGTGATGTAACGGTTGAGTCATGAAATGGCAATTAATGCATCTTATTCGTAGAGCAAGAAAAACAAGGTTTATTCATTAACGCATAAGAAGATACTGGAAGTTCAAAATTCGAAACAATAGTCTTTAAAATAGGAAAATTTGGATTCCTCAACGAGAATGCCAATCACACAAACTAGTCTTGATAGTAGAAGCAAAAGCAAGAGAAGGTGGCTTAGAACTTCGAAAAGTTGGCCACTCATAGGTGCCATTTTTAGGCCTGGCGGCCAGACAAGAGCCCTTGTTTGAAGGTCTCTCACTTGGAAACAGGTAGTAGCAAACGTCACAGAAACACCATTAATAACATATATTAAATTTTTAGATAAAGAAGGAACACACAAAACATTATTTAAATAAAAAGAATGGTTGAGTATAGGATGAAGTAGAAAAAGAACCAGTGTGTGTTATAGATAAACCAAATCCAGCTCCAAGTAAAACATCATCACCACCTTGGTAAGGGCTGTGAAGGGAGAGGCTTGCAAGATCAGATGTCATGTGATGACTAGCACTGGAATCAACAAGCCACATCGAAGAGTCGGATAGTGATGCCAGGTTCGCACTAGGCTGCCAATTGTTGTTGAAGTTGTTATGCTGCCATTGTTGTTGAGGTGGATTCTAGGACATTTATTGCTGTTGTTGAGAGGAGCCACATATGATGCGAAAGTCGGGACAAAACTTAGTGTTATGATCCTGCACACGACAGGCTTGACAACGACCAAGGTACCGTCGTGAAGTGGACGAACCGGAATGTGATTGCGAGTTATGGTGTTTTGATTGTAACGCTATTGAGGAGAGCGCAGTATGTTAGCAGAATTAGCAATAATTAGGGTGGCTGAAGCAGAGATAGAGCAGAGTATCATTTCTTCACGATTGACCAAGTGCTCAGAGGCTCGACATAACAATTGAGCTTATCCTTGCCGTTAATTGTATCGATCTCCGGCTTGTATTCCTTAGGAAGGCTAGCTAAAATTTGTTCATTAAAATCTTCGGGATCCAAAGGATAACCAAGCAAGGCAAGATCATCGGCTTTTGATTTGATCGAGTGTATGTAATGCTCAATAGAATGAGTCCCCTTAACACAGCTCTTGATGTAGAATTTGAGCTGTAAGATGTGTCCTCTAGTGGGATTGCCGAAGGTAGTAGACAGAAGACTCCAAATATCCGCAATAGTGGTAGTGCTGGAAGCCACTGATTGGAAAGGACCCGGAATTGCACCAAGAAGTGCACTAAAAAAAGATGACCTTGTCTTATCCATGCTTGGTAGTTGGGATTCACTGCAGAGGTACCATTGACAGTGATTGTAGACGGAGATACAAATTATGAAGCCGTCAAAAGGTGATGAAATTCGTGTCCTTCAAGCAGATCATAAACCTGTTTACTCCACATCAAGTAATTTGTGTCTGTGAGTTTTGTAACATTCATCATGGTGATGGAAAGAAGTGTAGCTTGAGGAGTACGGACATGGAAGACAGAAGAGTTATCAACTGTAACTTGATTTGCAAAGACGGAGAAGAAAGAGTGAAAAGAAACAGAGGAGAGAAAAAGAAACAGCGGATAGATCGTAGAAGCACAAGCATGAAAAAAAGAAAGAAAGAATAAGTGGCGGTTCACAAGACTTTTAGAAAATAAAGCCTTNGAGCATCTCCAAAAGCCCCCTCAAATCCTCAAATATGAGGTTTCTCCTTCTCCAAAAGAAACTTCAAAACCTCAATTTGAGGTTCCACCATTTTAATTGCAATTTAGCCCTCAAACTTTTAAATATTTAT